>RJWJ010041068.1:0-13649 GCA_004363605.1 Indri indri | reverse complement strand
TTTCAACTCTAAGATCTGCAGTGGTAGTGGTTCCAGTCCCAAAATGGAGTCTTCTCTTTCAAACAACATACAAGGGAACCATTGAGTTATAAGGTATGGCTGTTACCTGGGCACTTTTGACTTCTTATATTCAGGGTTCTACAGGCAAGAAATGGAGTCACCATCCAAGCAAGAATAATCGAACCTCATTAGCAGGAGCAGGAGGGCCTATTAAACAATTGGAGGAAGGAAAACTATATGTGGAACTAAGGTGGTCCCCTTGGGAATATCCTGGTATTCCCAGGTTGTCTTAGTCCATTTTGTGTTGCTAAAACATAATAGCTAAGACTGGGTAATTTATAAATAAAACAAATATATTTCTCACAGTTCTGTAGGCTGGAAAGTTTAAGAGCATGGGGTTGCCATATGGCGTGGGCCTTCCTACTAGGTCATCCCATGGCAGATAGGTAGAAAGGCAAGAGAGCACATGTGTTTGAGAGCTCACTTTAAAAATGACGCCACTCCTGTGACATTAACCCACTCCTGTGATAACAGCATTAACCCATTCATGAGGGTGAATCCCCCATGACATAATCACTTTGTAAAGGCCCAACCTGTTAATACAGTTACATTGGCAATTAATTTTCCAAAACATAAACTTGTGGGGGACACATTCAAACAATAGCACTTTCTAACTGTGAATATCAAGAGTTAAGTGCATCAACCCCAACCTGACAAAGGAATGGTTACCAGGAGCTCAGTCCCCTTAGGAATGAGATTTTGAAGGACACTATATGGTAAGCCACCGAGACCAGGGGATGTGATAGCTAAGGGCAAAGGAAACTTAGAATGGTTAATGGAGAAGGGAGGTGATGAGTACTAGTTATATCCTAAGACTCACTGCAATGGTGAGTGTTGTAGTTTATTCCATTTCCCTTCCTCTTTAAATTTTTTTTCAGAAATTCACTTCACTTCAGAAAGTGGTCCATTGGAAACTTGGAGAAGCTGCTGCCAAAACACATGGAAAAGTAAGGTCTGTGTGGTGCAAAGGATGCACTTTGTCACACCTGAAAGTTTGCTGCTGCTCAGATCTTTACCAGTGAGCTGCACAGACAAGCCAATTACTGAGTATGTTGGAGGTACTAAAACTTAGACATTTCTGCCTAATCCAGGACTCTTCTAATGATCAATATTTGCTTCAGAGCTCCCCATTATGTTACTAAGAATTTTCCATCTGCATCAAAGTCTAAGGCTCTACATGCACAATCCTTCTTTTCCCCTTCTTTTCTTCCCTTTTCCAGATGTCAGCTCTGTAACATAGTCTGAAGACTTTCTGTGCCCAATCCTGCTAAACCTTTTGCACTCCTAACTATGAGCACGTAGATATGTCAACCTAATGGTAGTCTAAATGAACCTTATTTTCATAAATTCTAAGTACCTTTAGAAAACTAGTCTCACACATAATCCTCACTTGGAATCTAGAAATAATGTAGATTTGTCCCTCCATGTCCACAGCATCTCATCAGGAAGCATATTTAATATATTCTTAGTTCTGGTAAACCTTGTATCTCTGTAGTCTTGAACTGAGAAGACTATATTCTTTTCTTTAGTCAGTGTGCTATAAAAACAAGTAGCTTTTATTCCTGACAGAACATGCAATTTATTCCAACGTATTATTCAGTAAGATTTTGAAGTGTAATTCTTCACCACCATTCATAACTAGTATTAATAACTACAGAACAATGTAGATGAAAAGTGGAAGTAGGCGTCTTGAAGATATGTGACTATGATTAATATGAAAAATGCTTTAAAAACTACCTGAATGCAATTTTCTTATTCTGGATAGTGAAAGTGGGTGATTTTTCTTTCTAATCCTTCTTTTGTATTGCTACATTTTATTAATTTAGAAAAGACTCACCATATCTGTTGAATTAAAGGGAAAAAAATACCTCCTTAAACTCCCTGGTCAGCTAATGTGTCATCCCAAGAATCATAGCTAGCCATTATCCACTCCCACCCGATGCACATGTAACCTTAAAATTATAAAATATATTCCTCTTTTGAGATAAATCAAAAATAAAAACTGGAAGAGTAGAAGATGATTACTGAAGGAAAATATGCTATAGCTTGGTAGTTAAATGCAGTAGAATGATGAAAGCTCATGTGAAAAAATTTCCGGATAATTTACTTAATAAGATGTAAGTTGAAAAAAAGTTCCTGTCCAAATAAAAAAAAAATGTTAAAAATACCGATATACAAGATGATTTTCCTAAAATAAAATATTACATCTCAATCAGATTATTTTAAAAAATAAGAGTGTAATACATATTTAAAATATAACACATGTAGGGGAGAGATTATATTACTCATACTTAAGTGTAGTATAAGTAGTGAGCACTATAAGCTTTTTCCTTAATCATAGTGGAATTGAATTAACTACTATATTAAGCATGCTTCGTTTTGCCCACATACAGATTTGAATTGAGGGTTCTGGAGGAAAACATCATAATTATAGACAAAATAAAAAGAGAAAATAGTGAAAAAAAATCATATCTTTGAAAGAAAGGACAATAGAAGTCACAGATATCTATGTGAATGCAAATATAGAGAAACCGATCTTACTCAACATGACATGAGAATATCAGCAAACGTACTCTGTTGAGTCTGTCCTGGAAATATGAATTAAAAAGGAAAATAAAAAATAACTGATTAAAGAAAACACACAATCAGGTCCCTTTATTCTGATATACCTTCCTTTAGCTTAATTATACCTTTAGTAAATATTTTCTTTTTTAATCTCAGTGTTTATTTTCTTTTTTTCCCTCTTCCCCACATTTCAAACATATTTTCTATTGTTCCATTATGTACTTACTACATAGCTTTAGTTTTTCACATATTTTCAGACGCATCTTTTTCTGTCAATATTTTCATGTCAATAGGTACTGGTTATTATTATGTAGGAAATTATCACACACATTAAAAATTTACGTATAAAATTATATATATATACATTATATAAAAGAACCAGACCAAATTCTGAGAACATGAAATTTTATTTAATATAAAATAGAAGTGGTATAATAATTATATATCATTATTCAAAAAAAGTATGTTATATAAAATAAATGTTTACTCAAAATTTTTAAATTTTTATAAATTTTCACACTCAATATTCAGTGATAAATTGAATGTGTAATAGTCATATAAAATGTTTCTGGAGTAAATTTCTCAATATCAATGCTATTAATAAATTTTATATTTTAGCAAATACATTTACATATATGAGAAAACACGCAGACACGCAAAAAACATAATGCCTAATGATGAAAAGGAAGAGATTAGGTTTACTAATATCCCCAATTATTTAAAAAAGGTAAATAACATTAAAACAAGTTAAATAAAATTACATAAAGCCTATATAGGCTGGGCGCGGTGGCTCATGCCTGTAATCCTAGCACTCTGGGAGGCCGAGGCGGGCGGATCGTCCTAAGCTCAGGTGTTCGAGACCAGCCTGAGCAAGAGCAAGACCCCGTCTCTACCAAAAATAGAAAGAAATTAATTGGACAGCTAAAAATATATATAGAAAAAATTAGCCAGGCATGGTGGCGCATGCCTGTAGTCCCAGCTACTCGGGAGGCTGAGGCAGTAGGATTGCTCGAGCCCAGGAGTTTGAGGTTGATGTGAGCTAGGCTGATGCTACGGCACTTGCCCCAGGCAAGAGAGTGAGACTCTGTCTCAAAAAAGAAAAAAAAAAAAAACCTATATAACCCAGGCTTAGGTCTCCAAATGCTATTTCTATTAGACCAGAAGTGGCACAAAAATATATATTTATTAAGACATAGTTTACTTTACATGCATATGAATTAAATATATTTTCTTCATTTATAGTGACATTTTATAAAAGATGGTAGTTCAAAAAGAAATGAAGAATGATTAAGAATAAAAGTAACTTTGTGCTAAAACCATTAATTGTGACATTTTCCAAGATCGATCATATCTTAGGCCAGAAAACAAGTGTCAGGAAATTCAAAAACTCAGCTTTTACTATGTATCTTCTCAAACCATGGTGGAATAAAACTAGAAATTAATTGCAAGAGAAACACTCTAATCTACACAGTCACAGTAATTTAACAACCTGCTGATGAAATATTGTTGGGACAGTGATGAAATTAAGATGGAAATTAAAAGATTCCTCAAACTGAACAACAAAGGAGACACAAGATTTCAAAATCCATGAAATACAGAAAAAGCAGTCCTAAGAGGAAATTTTATAGCCTTAAATAGCTACATAAAAAGACAGAACAATAGCTAATTAACACCTTAATGTCACATCTCAAGGAACTAGAAAAGGTAGAACAAACCAAATCCAAAGCCAGCAGAAGAAAAGAAATAACAAAGCTCAGAGTGGAACTAAATGGGATGGAAACTAAAAAAACAAAAGCAAACAAACAGAAAAAGGGGATCAACAAAATAAAAAAAAACATGGCTCTTTAAAAAGATAAACAAAATAGATAGACCACCAGCCAGATTTACCAGAAATAGAAAAGGACTCAAGTTACCTCAATCAGAGATGAAAAAGGAGACATTACCCCTGATACCACAGAAATATAAAATATCATCCATGAATACTTTGAAAACCTCTACACACTGAGTAGGAAACCTAGAGGAAATGGATGAATTGTTGGAAACACATAGCCTTCCAAGCCTGAATTACGGGGAAATAGAAATCCTGAATGGACCAGTAATGAGCAGTGAAATTGAAGCAGTAATAATAAAAAAACAATCTTCCAATAAAAAAGTGCCAGCTTAGATGTATTCGGAGCCAAATTCTACCAGACCTACAAAGAAAAACTGCTAACTACCCTACATAAATTATTCCATAACATTGAGGAGGAGGAATCCTCTCTAATTCATTCTATGTAGCCAGTATCACCTTCATACCAAAGCCAAGAAAAGACACAAGAAGAAAAAAGGAAAACTATAGACCAATATCCTTCATGAATGTAGATGCAAAAATCCTCAACAAAATACTAACAAATTGAATTCAACAACACATCAAAAAGATTTCATCATGATCAAGTGGGTTCCATCCCCAGGATTCAAGGATGGTTTAACACATGCAAATCAAGAAATGTGATTCACCACATAAACATAAGCAAAAATGAAGACCATATGATCACCTCAATAGATGCAGAAAAAATAAGTATTCGATAAAATCCTGCACTTTTTTGTTATAAAAACCCTCAATAAACTAAGCATAGAAGGAATATACCTATGAATTATAAAAGCTATATTTGACATACCAACAGCCAACATCATACTGAATGGGGAAAAGTTGAAAGCATTTCCTTAAGAACTGGTAAAAGACAAGGATGCCCACTGTCACCACTTGTATTCAGCGTAGTACTGGAAATCCTAGCCAGAGCAATCAGGCAAGAGAAAGAAATAAAGGACATCCAAATTGGGAAAGGAGGAGTCTAACTATCCCTGTTTGCTTATAATACGATCTTCTACCTAGATTGCCCTAAAAACTCCATCAAAAGACTCTTATAATTGATAAATAAATTCAACAATATCTCAGGTTACAAAATCCATCTACACAAATCAGTAGCATTCCTATATACTATTAATAACAAAATTCAAGCTGAAAGTCAAGTCAAGGACTCAATACCAACCAGAACAGCTACAAAAAAACAAAATACCTAGGAATATACTTAACCAAGGAGGTGAAAGATTTCTACAGGCAAAAAATTACAAAACACTGATGAAAGAAATTGTAGATGACACAAATGGAAAAACATCCCTTGCTCATAGATTAACAACATTTTTAAAATGTACATACTGCCAAAAGTGATTTATAGATTCAATGCAATCTCCATCAAAATACCAATGTCATATTTCACAGAACTAGAAAAAATGATCCTAAGCTTCATTTGAAACCAAAAAAAGTCCCAAGTAGCCAAAACAGTCTCAAGCAAAAAGAAAAAATCTGGAGGCATCACATTACCTGACTTCAAATTATACTACAAGGGTATATTAACCAAAACAGCATGTTACTGGTATAAAAGTAGAGGACCAATGGAACAGAATAAAGAACCCCAAAATAAAACCATACAGCTCTAATCAAGTGATATTCAACAAAGCAGACAACAACATACACTGGGGAAAGGAAGCCTTATCCAATAAACGGTGCTGGAAAAATTGGATAGCCACATGCAGAAGAATGAAACAGCATCTCATCTCTTGCCATATATAAAAATTAATTCCAGTGGAAAAAAGTCTTATATGTAAGGCATTAAATCGTAAACATTCTGGAAGAAAACAGGGAAAACTCTTCTGGACATCTGCCTAGGCAAAGAATTATGACTAAGAACCCAATGGCAATTAGCAATAACAAAAATAAATAAATGAGACTTGATTAAATTAAAAATCTTCTGCATGGCTAGGAAATAATCAACAGAGCAAACAGACAACCTACAGAATGGGATAATATATTTGCAATCTACATATCCAATAAAGGGCTAATATCTAGAATCTATAAAATTATGCTTGACATCGCTAATCATCAGGGAAATACAAATTAAAGCCGCAGTGAGATACCATCTTACTCTAATTCGAATGGCTATTATTAAAAAGTAAAAAAAAGATGCTGGCAAAGATGCGGTGAAAATGGAACACTTTTTTACTGTTGGTGGGAATGTAAATTAGTACAATGTCTATGAAAATCAGCATGGAAATTTTTTAAATAACTAAAAATAGATCTACCATTTGATCCTTTAATCCAACTCCTGGGTATTTACCCAAAGGAAAACAAATCATTATATCAAAAAGATACCTGGACTTGTATGTTTATTGTAGCACAATTCACAATTGCAAAGACATGGAATCAATTTAAGTGTCCATCAACTGATGAGTAGTTAAAGAAAATGTGGTACATATATGTACCATGGAGTACTACTCAGCAATGAGAAAGGATGAAATGATGCGTTTTGCAGCAACTTGAAGGGCACTGGATGCCATTATCCGATGTGAAGTAACTCAGGAACAGAAAAAAACACCACGTGTTCTCACTTATAAGTGAGAGCTAAACTATGGCTACACAAGGGCACAGAGAGTGGTATAATGGACATTGAGGAATCAACAGGGGGGAAAGGGGAAAAAGTGAAGGATGAAAAATTATTTGCAGGGTACAATGTATGCTATTTGAGTGATGGGCACACCAAAAGCCCAGACTCCACCACTATACAATATATACATTTAACAGAATTCAACTTGTACCCCCAAATCTATTAATTTTTTTTAAAGAAAAAAAAGGAAACCTAAGGTATAAAAAAAAGAAAAAGAAGGAAGTAAAGAGCTTATATAAATGATAGTTTTTAAAAAAATTGCAAAATTTTATAGCTTAAAATCTAACTTTCATGCCAGGAACTGTGTTGATGGTGTTAGGGCCATTATATCATTTTATCCTGATTCTGAAAGCTAGGATTTACTTTTTTCCCCTTTATTCCAGTGAGGAATGTGAGACCTAGACATGTTCAATAACTTGCCTAGCGTCACACAGTTGGTGAACAGGAGTCAATTGATCCTGACTCTAGTACCAGCAATCTTCACTGCTACACTATCAATCCTATAATACTGACCAGTCAAAGGGTATTCTAAAATGCTGTGCCTTAGGAATAATGCACTGAATCACCTCAACAGTCATCCTGAAATACTTCCCCAAACCCACAATTCTGTTTACAGTTGATAATAACCAAGAGTAACTAACAGAGATGCAACAATAATAATTTTACCCCAAGTTCCTTCCATACTATGATCAGTCACAGCCTTCCTCCCAAGAGTATTTTAGAGAATCATATGATTTAATGCATAAATACAGTGAAAAGCTCTACCAAAACTGTGCTGATCCACCAGACCTACTTCCCAACTACTATCCCCAGAAAAAGTCCATGTCAATTCAGGGAAGCTCCATTCTTTCATTTCATCAGAACAAAGACTCAGCAGTCAGCCTATGCACTCTTCATTCTCTCTCAAACCATATTCCATCTGTCAAAAAGAAATTCATTCACTTCTATATTCAAAATATATTTATAATATTATCATCTGTCACCATCTCCACTCCCACTACTATGGTCCAAGCCATCATCATCTCTCACCTGGATTATGCTGAAAGTTACCTAATTATTTTCCCTGCTTTTAACATTATTGTTAAAACAGCTACAAGTGTGATCCTATTAAAGTCATGTCATGTCACTCCTCTGCTCAAAACACATTTACAGGTACCAAGGTTTCTAGATTATTAGGTTGACATTCCCAGACAACTTTTGCAAACAGCTGGTACCTTAATTTAAGGCTGTCTGACACCAAATATCCTACCTATTCCTTCGCAGACAAGACCGCTCCATTAAAAGTGAGAGTAACAGAGGAAAGGCGTCTCATAAAGGGGAAAATATGTTTACATTAAGGACTCAAATGAACCCTGGTGTTGGAATATCTCTTAGTGAGATAATGGGAAGATAAAGGAACATTCTTTTTCTTATTTTGCTGAATTTTGGCCTATGTGCATTGCTATTTTCTCTTAAAAGGATCTATTCTTTATCTTATACACAGTGAGACATTATGGAATTAGTACAAAATCTTTGAGCATGACAGTAGGTTTGATCCACATGGTATAACAGTGCCTTCAGTGTCAGTGTTTGGGATGCACAAGTTGATAAATAAGTATGATTATTGCCAATATTTATTGAATGCTTATAAGTATTTTCATGCAGTACCTCATTTAATTCTCGCTACAACCCTATGAACTAGAGACTATTATTTTTATCTTGCTTTATTGTATTATAGGTGATATCAATAAGTAAATTACATGAGATCACAAAGCCAGTAAAAGGTAGACTTTGTTTTTGAAACAGACAGTCTAGTTTTGTGGGCTCTGTATGTGAATCAACACCAAGAAGCTTTCCATGTTGCTGTTTTCTAGAAAGGTGGTCGGGGCTGGGGAGATAAAAAGGTAGTCCAGAAAGGTCTTAGAGAGTCTTTTTTTATGGTAATGGAGAAGTCACTTGCAGATTTAAGAAAGTGGATAAAATAATCAAATATTTATTTTGATCATCTCGGGAAAATGAGACCGGACTTGATGTTGACAAAAGTTAATCAGAAAATCAATTGGAAAGCTGCTGCAATATTATGTATGAAAGAAGTAATGATTTAAGTAATACCTAAAAGGTAAAATTAGCAGGATTTTAAATCTGATTACATAGGTAGAGATTAATTTAAAATAAGGTATCAAGAATGAGACTTGGATTTCTGTGTAAGTGGCCAGGTAGAAGTTGGAAACAGCAACTATGACACAAGTCACAGGAGAAGGATAATAGTTAGAGAAATTAGTATTAGTTTGTGATAGTTCAAATACAAACATGTAGAGTCTGAGAAGCCATTATAACAAAATATCTTGCAGTAGGATCAAGTGGCAAGTAGTACCAATAGTAAAGTGAGAATCGACATAGTATCTCCTAAAATAAAAGATATCTCGGTACCTCAAGCCTAACAGAAAGGCCAGTGCAAGCCCCTTTCAAGTTAGAAACGTGGGTACCAGAAAAAAGCATGAGATTCTATGTTCAAATAGTCATCCGACTCATTAAAATCTAGTAACCATAGCTTCTTTTATCCATCTCTACATTCACACGGATAGGACCACTGTGTATAAATCTAATGGCTCAAGTAGTTTCCCCCGGAACATTGCTTGGGCCACCACTGCCCAAATTGAAATCTATAGTTATCCAGTTATGTGCTTTGTGGCTAAACCATAGCCTCCCACCCTTGCACATACATACAACTTTTAATTTATATATTATTTCTTTCAGTAAGTTATTAATTCTAAAGTTTGTTGTCATTGTGGTCAGTTTTCCTGGGTGAGAGTTATTTTTTTTTCCTTTATAAGATACTTATGCATATTTAAACTTGAATTTAATGTGTTTATTTTACAGGGTCATTCTCAGACAGAAATTTCATTACCATCATTTCCTAGTTCTATTCAATAGAAGCATATGTGTGAAGATAGGAGAGGATCCTTAAATGTAGCTGTCACCTATCAAGAGCAGAGTTACCAAATTGTTGCTCAAGAGGTAAACCAGGTATAACAGCAAGCAGAATGAAGCTTTGAGACTAATGAGAATTTTTAAATGAGAAATGTGCTCTAAACAATTGTAATGTTGTCCTACATGTTTACATCTTCAGTAGCCTCCAGATTGTCCTCACTCTAATCTGTTCACAGAGGTCTAAAACATAAATATATTGATGTTATTTTTGCGGAATAGTTCCAGCAGACCCTGATGTCCATTAGGTCACAAGTGTTAGTTTGCCACAAAAAAAGGATCTGCCTTATGCCTATCCCTGTTGTGTCTTCTCTTACCACCTCTTCTCCCACGTTGTGAATTTCATGTCAAATCACGTATTGTTCTTCAAGTAAGCCACAGTCTTTCAAGCCCTCTTCCATTCCCACAATCTACAATGCTGCCTTGTCTGTATATCTGCTCATTCTTCAAATCTCAACTTAGATATTTATTCCAGGAACACTTCCTTGGCCCAACCTCTTTCTATCAGTGGTTGATAAGCAGTGAGCCATCAGTGGGGGCCAGCGTGGCTGTGTGTCCACAACATAGCTCTCTGTACTTTCCTCCAGCCTCTGATAATCGCATGATGAAACGTTATGTCTTTCTCTCTGTTATACTATAAGGATTCTTGACTGCAAGGAATGTGCCTATTTCTATAAATTCAACCTAAAAAGTGCCTGGACTGTACAAGATACTCAGTAAATATTTGATGCACAAATGACCAGTGATGGAAGTCTTGTATAGCATTTTGCAAAGTGTTTTAAGAAAAATGATAATAACCATTCCGGCAAAACAATAATTTTATATTGTAAATTTAGGAAACGCCAAGATAAGTACACTTAAACAGTAAATTTATAACAAGAATTCTGAGAGCTATATATATGCTAATTTACACTGTAGCTTTCCAAGAGATGGCTACTGTATGTACTGTTGACCAAATTTGCTTCAGAACTTCTTTTTCATTTAACATCTATTAATATTTCAAGTTACTTTTCAAAACACAGTATTGGAAAAACTAGACTAGTCTATCCTATTTATTGGCTAAAATGTATTTTAATCCTTCACTTAACCAAAAAATACATACATAAATAAATAAATCAAGTTTCTGTTACCTTTTTGCCATAATTCATCACAAATAAAACGTTGGGAATAAATTAGCATTTCTACTTCTATAACAATTTTATTTTTAATATTAGGCCACTTGAAATTTCCAAAACTTTCTTTATTTCTTTATTTTAATATGGTCATATAGAGAATAAAGAAATGATAGTTGGTACATTAAAATAAGGTTACTAATTTAGTGAAGAGCAAAGGCTGTACTTTCTTTTCTATTTTTGTCAAAATGATATGGTAAAAAGCATGACATCATATGTAAAAACAATTATTATAAGTGATCCATTAAATTATTTTTGTTAATATGTGTTCCTTAAGTCAATACTTTCTTGAACAATTATTTTTCATTCATCTCAACAGCTTTGTTGAACTACGTTTATTAATATAGAAATGATTTTTTGTGTGTGAAGTGCTGACTATGGATTTTACATATTCCCTCCAACTGATGATTGCTGAGACGGTTGCTCAAGTATTAAGTCACTTTCCAATAGATGCTACACTTTGATTTCCACATTATTACGTTCTCTCCTTGAGACATTTTTTATTATATCAAAGATTTAAATGCTAAATAATTTTTCAGCCCATTTTTGCAATTCCACAAAACAAATATCCAATATATTAAGATTAACTGATTTCCTAACTATACAAACTGATGTGATTGGCATAAATACTAACATCTAAGGGGTAACTGTTTACAGACTTTTAGGGTAAGTATAAATCTATATCCATGTGATATTAAAAGGCACAAGAGTTATGAGCACCTTAAAGAAAGAAAGTTTACATTTTTAGGTGGAGAAGGGTCAATTAGGATCAGAAAAAAATTTAAAAAGGGCATAATAAAGATATTTTTTCCCCTTAAAAACTGGATTGGATTCAAGGAGGCAGAGCTTGTGGAAGTTATTCCAAACTGAAGAATTAATAGGCAAAAAAGAATAAAAGTGTCAAAATATGAAACATGTACAGGAACAATTGATTGTACTGAACAGCTGTAGTATTTAAGTGTTCAGCAGAAATGGAAAATAGACTGGAAAGTTTAGGCTGAGACATTTTGTGGAATTACTTGAAAATCAGATGGAGGGGTTTGTATTTAATTCAATTGGATGTCATTTAAGGTGGTAAAACAGGAGACGGATTAAATCAGTGTGGCACTTAAGGTATATTGATCAGCCATAGGATGAGCCAGAGACAGGAAGACCAATTAGGGAAAGGGCAACAGGCAGCAGGCTTGTGAGAGGATTAGAAGACTTTATCCAAATTAGAATAAGAATAATGAGAATGGAAAGCGGAAGGTGGATTTGACAGTTAAAGGACACTGACCAAGACGAAATGGTTGATGCTGACATGTTCTCATAATTTAATACAGAAATTTAAATACAACACAGAGCAAAAAAAGTGGGAATTCAAATTTTGTACCAGGAATTCACTTTGATGGTTTTACAGCATGTATTTTATTTTATTTTATTTGGCTTTTAAAGTGGTCTTAGGGCTTTATTTGTTTTTGTTGTTGTTGTTGTTGTTTGTTTTTTTATTTCAGCATATTACGGGGGTACAAATGTTTAGGTTACATATATTGCCTTTGCCCCACCTGAGTCAGAGCTTCAAGCATGGCCATCCCCCAAACAATGCACACTGCACCCATTAGGTGTGAATATACCCATCCATCAAAGATACATAATTATAACTCTTAAAATTTAGGGGAAAAAATATAAAAGTTTGTCCATGAATTTAAAAAGGCCTCACATTAAATTATAGAAATAGAATACCTGTGAAATTTCTACTCTAAATGAAAAAAAATGTATATTTTAAAAATTCCTTAAAACTTATGATCGATTGAAAATGTGACAATAATTCTTTACTTTTCCTATATCCATGCCCTTTGCAATGTGGCTTTGTAGCTTAACCGAGGGTGAAAGCTTAATCATCCCAAGTGAGACTGTCCTGGACCAGCCAGTCCCTAGCTGACCCACATGTGAACTGTCAACTGACCACAGATGCATGAATGGGCTCAGCTGAGGACTACATCTGACCTAGATCAGCAGAACCATCTTGGTGACACACAGACTCATAAGATAAATAAAACATTGTTTCTTGAAGCTATTGAACTTTGATTAATTTTTTAACACAATAGCTAAATGATACTCTTTAATTGACAACAAAGCCATTGTTTACATGCAGGCATTAAAAATTAGATTATGAGTTACTTACATGATATGTAAAACCGCTTTGATAACAAGCAAAATTTGATTCCACAATGAAATATCATTCCCTAGAGAGGTGTAATTTTGGCATGGTAAAAATATTTTTCATCAACTTTTCAAAAATGATGGACTCTGCTATGGTTATGATTACTTATTAATATCAAAGTTTTTAAGACCACATTTTATAATCTCATCTAACTTGTAAATTTAAAACATAGCTTTTAAAATATTTTAATTTTCTTACTTT
>RJWJ010041067.1:0-14039 GCA_004363605.1 Indri indri | reverse complement strand
GTCTTTGGGAAGCGCTTCCTCTCAGCAGTGGGGAAGGCAGGGCAGAAGCTAAGTGCTTTCATTGCTTCGTGAGTAAACACCAAGCTGCTTGTGATGAGAGGCAGTGTAAGACTGCCTCCAGCTCTTCCTCTCCAATGTCTCTTTCACCTTACTCCTCCCCAGGAGCAGACTTTGGTAAGACAGAGGAAAACAGACGATTGATGGGCACAGTAATGCATTGAACTTAGGCTATGAGACAGTCAGTTCAAGCAACAGGAAAGTTTATCTCCCTGGACATTCCATTCTGGGATCAAAAGTCTCCTCCAATGATTCCTAGTAAGTTTCTACCACAGCCCTTCCAAGGAGTTGAGAGCTGGGGTGTGGTAGACAGAAAGGGAAAAGACCAAGGGGATAGTGAAGGAAGAGAAAAGAGACTGGAGCGTGAAGAGACCACAGGGACACAGGACACAGGGGACTGGATGGGAAGCAGTTACAATGTTTTGCATCGTATGGACGCTGTGCTTACTTGCAAACATCCATTAGCCAGAGTCCCCTCAGTAATTGGCTGAGCCCACATACATACCCTCCTACAGACATAGCCAAGGGCTGGAATAGGTCACCAGTGCAGAGGAAAGCTACTGCTGTCTTGCAGGGGTTGAAATCAGGTGCTGTCTTTAGTTTGGGTTTGGCAGGGTGGCACAGAGAGTAGGAGCATGGAATCTGTTCATAAAGTCAATGTCTCGTTCCCAATCCTGGCTCTGCACTTCACAGCTTTGCAAAATTGGATCAGTTCCATAACTTCTCCAAGCCTCAGTTTCTTCATCTATAAAATGGACTTAATAATCCCCACATTTCACGGGTGCTTGTGAGAACCAAATGAAGTAGCATATGCAAAGCGGGAGACCTCAATACATGGTTTCTGATGGTTAGGGTGGCTTCTCTGCCTGCCTTTCCAGGTCGGCACTAGAGTGGTGCTTCTCAACTCCAGCTTCACCTTAGAATCACTTGAAAAGTCCCCATGCTGCATCCTAGACCATGACACATTAAAAACTAAGTCAGTTAAAGTAAAGCGGCATCTCTGGGGTGGGGCCCAAGCAAGGATATTTTTTTAGTTCTTTGGATTAATATAACGCACACTCTGTTAATCCCTGCCGTCACACGCTCGCTAAGGAGATGCTGTACAGACACAGTCCGGAGGCCACGCTGGAGAGACAAATGTGTTGTAATCATGTATGTCATCTTGTCCTTGCCGAATTAATGGAATGGTATGACCCATGTTATTAGGTGCTAGTAATAAAGAAATATATAGTAATCACAGTGATTAGTCAGATAAGGTGTTGTGAAATAAGGAAGTGAGAATAGTGATGGATGGTGAGGGAATTAGGGTCAAAGTTCTTGAATCTAGAGAATAATGGACATCTCAGAGGGTCACAAGGAGAGAAGTTAAAGATTTATCTAAAAAGTAAACAAAAAACCAAAAACGGGAACCATGTAGGGCAGTTAAGTGTCCCAGGACTGTGGCAAGAGCACAGGAACTGCCTCCTGCCCCCGAGGAGTGATGTTCGGAAACTCGAGGTGGGTGGTTGACACCCCTTTCACTGGGATGGCAAGGCTGGGCAAAGCAGGTCAGGTGGAATAGTGAGCAGGGGGCAATGTCCCGGTGGGTACGGTGGGATTCAGGAAGACAGAAAAGGTGCCGCAATGGAAGGCTTGCCAAAGATTTGCTTCCTTGACTGAAACAAAAATGCGAAATCCTGCAAGCTCTGCAGTTTATTCATTCATTGATTCAGCTACTATTTATTGGACTCTACACCAAATAGCAGGCAATGAGCTCCTTCAGGGCTGGAACCTTGTCTTACTCATCCTTGTGGACATAGCACGTCCTGGAAGTGCTGTGACTGTACTGCTCCTGCCACACCAGGAGCTGCCGGGATGCTTCATGCTTCACTGCCGCTCCAGTTCAAGGGTGAATTTGGTGAAGCCTCCTCCCTCCTCTGCTTGGCTCTGTCTTTCACAGCTAGTGGGAGTAGTTGTGATGCTGTTCTATCAGCCAGGCTCATGGCAGTGATGTGGGAAACAAGGCTGGTTTTTTAATCTCCTGTGAGGCAACGAGAACTATAAATGCCAAAGGGACTGTTTGCCTGAACTGTCCAGCCCAGCACCCTTTTCCCCTGTAGGGATGCTGTGCTTGAAAAGCCAAATTATAATTGGGAGGTTGCTTGGTGATCAAGAAGCTAGAACAGGAGTAGCCAGTTATATGAGTCCGATCTTTAATGGCACCAGGTAAAGGTGGATCTATCTTCAGTGCAGTGACAAAACTGCCACCTGCCCAGACAGGTCTAGTCTTTGGGCCATGGTACTTTTCCCCAAGGCATCTCCTCGTGTGGACACTGCCAACTTTGACTCTTTCTTTTTATGCTTTGCAGGCTATGCAAGCTGCTCCCAATCGGCCTGTTCTTTCATTACGCAACTTAATGTATTCAATCAGATTATAGATTTGTTTTGAAGGACTGGGCCATTCTGACTCTTTTATGGAACTGCATTTCTCTGTTCTGATTCATTACATGTTGATTTATTTCCTAATTCTCAAAAGATAGCTTCGTCTTGTTTCCAAATTTCTGGAGGATATTTCTTTGTAGCACCCAAATTATTGACAATGCTGTAAACATGAAAACTCCAATATTAACATTCATATCCAGTGAGGTAATACCTCATTTTATTGAAAGTGAATGTGTTCAGAGAGACTAGATACTTATGAGTTACACCCTGCTTACCTCCTAAACAGATTGGAGACAATTTATAGCCCAGGGCAATATTATAAATGTAAATAACTGGTATGGCATGAGCTCTGACCAATCAGAATAGATGTGCATCAGAAAAAACTGTTGTCTGTAGCAGTGCCTACCAGCTGAACATCAGTGTTCCTTCTAGATGTTAGAACATCTATAAAATAGCACCACCGTGGATAACCCACAGAGAAACACTGATGCCAACACAAGTTTTAGGACAGCTCTTACGGGTGTGAGAGTACCCCCTTCCCTAATTTACCTCTTCTTTCTCTGTATCTTGACAGCCCCAGGAGATGCTGAGCATATTCCTTTGGTTTACAAAATAATTATGTTTCATCAAATTGAAGACGCCATTGATTGTAAGATACACTATTATTTTATGTTCCACTAAGGATGAAAAAAATATTTCCAATTAAATCATGACACGCCAGCAGTTAGATAATCCCAATTTCTAATATGTTAAAATGAAAAATATATGTGTCTTAGATTAGATGAAATGAGGAACACCATCTCTCAGAAAAATAATATAAAAAACAGCTTTTATTACTTCTTCTATGACCTTGTCCCTATGTTTTCCCTAAGAGATCTCAAGTTCTTCCACTGCTGCTAGTTCTTCTAGGAGTAGTTTCCAGCCTTATTTGGTTTCTTCCTGTAGCCAGGCTGTGGCCCAGAAACAGATATGTCCTTTGTGCTTCACATCCCTGCAAGATGGAAGAATCACATGGCCAGACGGTGTCACTCTGGACACACTGGGGCAGTGTCACACGACCCCAGTATGAGCAGGCCTGTTGTTTGGTTGGTTCCTGCTTATAGCAACAGGCAGATATGACAACCAAACAACCCAGGAGGGAAAATGAGAGGCCTAAAGGCCCACAGCCCTTAATTCCATAAAATTGATCTCCCCTTCCTCAACTCAGTGCAGACAAGAAGGACAACAGGAAAGCGATGTTGGTTCTGAAGCATTGTAAAAATCTTGTCTTGGCTTTCCTTTTTCTATGTTTCATAATGTGTGGGTGGCACCTAGCTTCTTATATCTACACCCTGAACCTAACTTTTATTTTCCTTTTTTAGGATTATTTTCTCTGTTCTCTTGGATCATTTTACTTCCGTCACTAGCAGGTTCCTTTGCTGATCCTCCTTTTCCTCTTTTCTCTACAAAAGCCAAAGCTATTTTGTGAAGTCTTAAAGGACCCACTATGGGGATTTGATAAAGCGGTTTTGTGCAGCAACAGTAATTTGGGTCAGGTTTGTTCCACTCTGATAGTCTGATCTAATGTTGAGATGGAGCCAGGTGAACCTGGAGAGAAGTATGATTAATATGCCCTTTAGATCAGTGTTTTCCAACCATTTTCCCTCAGGCTTTGTGCCACTAGCTCTAGTCCACATAGAGCATAGACTACGGGTTGCACTTCAGACATCCTGTTGAGAGTTGCTGCTATGCACATATTAGATATCTAAAGAAACCTCTAGATAATGTCAGAGTTGAATCCTCCAATGAGTGTGTTAAGTGCTAATAATTCAATTTTTGGAGAGAAGTAGCTCAGTGTGCTTTAAATGGTGCCTGTGAATATTTTGTCGAAGATGTAGAAGTCAGACTCGTGTTCTCATTCCTCTTTGCTTGGTGGTAAATGCACCAATTAGGAATCTTTACTGTGAGTGGCCAAAACCACCAAGCAAACTGGCTTAAACAAACAAAAAAAGAAAGCAAAAGGAATTCACTGGCTCTTGTAACTTAGAAGAGCGTAGGTAGATCAGCTTCAGGTAAGAATTGATTTAGGGCACACACAATGCTTAAGGGCTGTGCCTCTTGTCTCTGCTTCTCCGTGTTGTCTCGTCTCTGAGGCTCTGTGTTATGGCCCCTGGAACCCTCAAGTTCCCATGTTGTTGATATACAGTCTTATGCAGTATGACAGGAAGCTTCTCTTTCCCAGGAGCCTAACACACCTCTCCACCCCTGAGGAAATTGCTGTGGTCAAGAGAGCGCTTGCTGAGGGCCTGGGAGCGGAAACCATGAATTGGCTCCTGGAGGAAAACTGGGGAACTGGTACCAGAGTTGGGGAAATGGATGTGAGGAGGCACAAATAAATATGTCCACTTCATAATTTATTATTAGATGGCTGTGGATAAGACAACAATTTTTCTCAGAAATGACCATTGAATATGCTCAAGGCTTTTGGACTATTCGGGACTCCAGAACTTTGTACCATAGTGTCCAGAAGAAAGAATTCGAACCTGAAAAAAAATACAATAGCAGGTATTGCTGGTTACTTTAACCACTAAAAGAATTCCCTGTAGAGCATTTGATTGTTTATTCAACTACTATTTATTGGTTGCCTACTGAGTACCATGCACCGGGAGGGCATTGGCGCTGCAGCAGTGAACAGTGAAAAATGGAGCGGTGGTGTCGGCTCTGAAGTAGGCTGATCTTCAGCATCGCTTGGGGATTATCTTTAATTTTTAAAAAATCGAGTAACACATGCAGCGAAGTGCACAAACCTTAAGCATACAGCTCTGAACGACTGAATCACAATCTCTGCGAGGTTTTTCCATGTGCATCCTAGCTGGGATTCAAGAACTCCATCCACTTAAAAATATAAACTCAGGCATTCAGACTTGGAGAAGAGCTTCAGGAAAAGATTTTCTGCCACCAGAATTGTTCCTATTCTGCCCGGACTGTTGGTCCTCTGTCCTTGCCAGAGGATTCTCATAAACCACCTGTGTACTTGCCTCAGAGTAGCCTCAAAGTAGTGTTCATTTCCCGGCGGGTATCTTAGCTTCTGTGCCAGGTGCCCTCCACGTTCACAGGGTCATTGCCAGCGCACCTGAGCTATCGCACCAAACCTGTGAGCCTTTCCCAGCACAACGCTTCAGGGAGCCCCTGGGCAGCCGTCAGAGCAGGCATGCGAGGTGAAAAGGATTTGGTCTTTTCTGGTCTTCCGAGCTGTTGAAGGAAACCAAAATATGCCACCCCAAAATACACTTCTTTGGCATCTTTCGATACGGCTATTCACAAGGGCTGCAAACAGAGGCACAGCCTTGAAAAGCTGTCCTTTTGTGGGGGAGATTTGCCCGTGTGGAGGAAATCTATGTGAGTGAGGCAAATGGGCTTTCTCTGAGGGCCCCCCTCACCTGCCTTATAGATGAACTCACAGGAGAAGGAGACTGAAGCAAGGACACTTTTAAAATCTGACAGAGAAACTTTTACCACAGTTTACCATCTATTCTTCCTGAGGGCAGCACCAAGATTACCCCGGGGGAATTTTCATCCCTTTGCTTGCCACGCTTTCCTGCCCTCCCTCTCCCACACCTGTGCTTCTACGTCTCCCTGAGAAGCCCCAAGCCTGAGGCTTTCAGTAGCCCCAGGACGGTGTAAAAACTTCGGTCATCTGGCTCTCCTTTGAGTCTCAGGTTTGCAGGACTCCCATATCCAAATGCATGTTAATAAATCTGTATGCTTTCCCCCCCCGTTAATTTATTGTTAATTCATTTAAATAGATTTGAATCTTCCTATGGTAAAGTTTGAAATTCCCTACACTGTCAACAAAAGAAAAATTTTTTTTTTTTTTTTTGAGACAGAGTCTCACTCTCTTGCCTGGGGCGAGTGTCATGGTGTCAGCCTAGCTCACAGCAACCTCAAACTCCTGGGCTCAAGCAATCCTACTGTCTCAGCCTCCCGAGTAGCTGGGACTACAGGCATGCGCCACCATGCCCGGCTAATTTTTTTTTCTATATATATTTTTACCTGTCCAATTAATTTCTTTGTATTTTTGGTAGAGACGGGGTCTCGCTCTTGCTCAGGCTGGTCTCGAACTCCTGAGCTCAGAACGATCGGCCCGCCTCGGCCTCCCAGAGAGCTAGGATTACAGGCGTGAGCCACCGCGCCCAGCCTGCAAAAGAAAAATTTTAATCACCCTCAAATCTCAGAGATCAGTAAAGTGGCTAGAAGGCCCAATATTCCTTCCTTGTGACTGTGATCTCACTACCTTTGCAGAATGTTTTTTCTTGGCAGCAGTTATCAATGTGGAAGTCCAGATGGTCATCATGTGAGGTTGTCTGGATGTGGAAAAGTCAATGCCACTTTCAGTGTCTATAATCTATCGGTAGGCAGTTAAGAGGGAAAATTCTCTAGAAAAGAAATTTAAATGTTTTCAATTCTCAAAAGGTTGCTTGTGGGAATGATGAGTCCTTTGTTTAACCATAATCTTGTTGTCAGACTTACAAATAAATTGATGGGATAGAGAATGGTTCTTAACTCAGTCCAAAATGATCAATTTCAAAATGTAGATAAGCAAAGTTGATTTTTAAATAATAAAAAATACCAGCCCCTTTGTTAAAGATATAGATGAAATTCATTCACAATGTACTTTCTATAAATGCTGCTATCTAAGATTATTTGATTCTGATAAAAAATGAGGCTGGATCATATTTTTCCTACTTTCATCCATGTAGCTTATACCTGGAGAAATGATCCATTAGGAAATAATCTTTTCAATCCACATTTTTCTCTCAATGAAGCAATAGACTCTTGACTGGTTTTACTCTAGTTGGCTTTTTGCAAGGCGGTCAGATTTGAGTTGAGTTAGTGTCCTGGAACAGCCATGTACCCACAAACCCACTTCTCTTCATTTTACCCTGCTTTCTTTTTTTTTTTGAGACAGAGTCTCACTGTGTTGCCTGGGCTAGAGTGCCGTGGCATCATCCTAGCTCACAGCAACCTCAAACTCCTGGGTTCAAGCAATCCTTCTGCCTCAGCCTCTCGAGTAGCTGGTACTACAGGCATGCGCCACCATGTCCGGCTAATTTTTTCTATATATATTTTTAGTTGTCTGATTAATTTCTTTCTGTTTTTAGTAGAGACAGGGTCTCGCTCTTGCTCAGGCTGGTCTCGAACTCCTGAGCTCAAACAATCCACCCGCCTTGGCCTCCCAGAGTGCTAGGATTACAGGCGTGAGCCACCGCGCCTGGCCTGCCCTGCTTTCTTTTTTAAAAAAATTTTTATTTTTTTCAGAGATGAAGTCTCCGCTATGTTGCCCAGGCTGGACTCGAACTTCTGGACTCACGTGATCCTCTTGCCTCAGTCTTCTGAGTATCTGGGACTGTAGGCTGCCTTATTTTCTTGATGATGCTTGTCACTCTCTGAAATTGTTTGTCTCTTAGAGCCCTTTAATGAATGATGAGTGCATGTTTAAAGCCCTTTGATAGCTTCAGTTGCCTTAGGATTGAGTCCTACCTCCTGTCACAGCACAATCTGACCCTGTCTGTTTCTTTGGCCTCTCATCCAGTGCCTGTTCCAGCTCCTTGGAACAACATCCAGCTCCCTTCTAACCATGCCTTCTTCTCCGGTTCTCTTTCACATGCTGTTCCACATTTCTAGAATATTTCTTTTCTCAGGTGACTCCTTTTCGCCCTTGACCCTTTGGGTCCCTGACCGACTGGCCTGAGTAAGGACCAGTTGTGTGTGCTCCGTGAACTTTCTGAGCTTCCCTCATCACGGGTTTTCTTGCTATTTATTTATGTATTTATTTTTGAGACAGGGTCTTTCTCTGTTGCCTGGGCTAGAGTGTAGTGGCGTGATCATAGCTTACTGCAACTTCAAACTCCTGGTTTCAAGTGCCTCAGCTTCCTGAGTACAGCTGGGACTACAGAAGCATGCTGCCAGGCCTCGATAATTTATTTTATTTTTCGTAGAGTCAGGGTCTTCATATTGCCCAGGCTGGTCTTGAACTCCTGGCCTCAAGTAATCCTCCTGTCTCGGCCTCCCAAAGTGCTAGGATTACAGGCATGACCCACAACACCCGGCCTTTTGCTATTTGTTATTGCCCATTTGTTTGTCCAAATTTCTCCACTAGATGTGTAGTTGGGGGCAGGGGTCTGCTCACTCTCTGGTGTCTCTTCAGAGCCTGGAAGAGAGCCTGGCATATAGGTATTTGCTGAACCAGTGAATGAATGACCAAAATACCTGAAAGTAGCTCAGGAGCAATTCCACTTTTGTTATATGATGGTAACACGCTGTCTCAGTCTGTTTTGTGTTGCTATAAAGGAATATCTGAGGCTGGGTAATCTATAAAGGAAAGAGGTTTATTTGGCTCACAGTTCTGTAGACTGTACAAGAATCATGGTGCCAGCATCTGCTTCTGGTGAGGGCCTCAGGGAGCTTCAATCAAAGTGGAAGGCGAAGAGGAAGCAGGAGTGTCACACGGTGAGAGACGGAGCAAGACAGAGGGTGGGAGGGCATGCCAGGCTCTTTTTAACAACCAGATCTCACCTGAGCTAATAGAGAACTCACTCATCACCAGGGGGACAGCACTAAGCCATTTGTGAGGGATCTGCCCCCATGACCCAAATACCTCTTGCTTCAGCCTCCCGAGTAGCTCGGACTATAGGTGTGTGCCGTGATGCCCGGCTAATTTTTCTATTTTTAGTAGAGATGGGGTCTCACTTTTGCCCAGACTGCTCTCCAATTCTTGAGCCTTGGCCTCCCAGAGTGCTAGGATTACAGTCGTGAGCCACTGTGCCCAGCCCCAGAAAGGTTTCTTTAGTTTGGCCTTCATACTTATTTTTCTTCTAGTCAGGATCTGAATTAGTGGAGAGTATATCAGAAAATTGAGGGTGTTGAAGACTGTAGATTTTTAGTTCATGATTTTTTTTTTTTTTCTATTCAGGGACTGAATTACCTCAGCTAAATTAACAGCCCAAATTCTCATGCATCTCCTGAACTGGGTTAATTGCTCGTGGGGCTTTAATTTTCATTTCTAGAGCCTTTGAACTGCCAGAGGTTTATTTGGCTGCCAGAGGCAGTTTCAGATGTGGGGCCGTCAGTTTTCTACAGAGGACTACTTTTTAGTAGAAGGGGACTCTTTTGGGCTGGATGAAGGGAATTCATTTTTTGGGGGGGAAAGAATGTGAGGGGGTGGTGCTTTTTCTTGGGAGAACCACTGGTTAGGCCTTTGCTGGAGGGCCTCTGGAGTCATGCTGCATGGTCCCACATGAGTTTTGTGTGATGTTTATCTACAAAAAAGAAATAAACTGAAGTTAGCCAGGTTATATGCAGAACATTCCCCAGCCATTTTCAAACCCCAGGATGAGTAAAGTTTCCCAGGTACCTGTTTCAAGAACGAACTGTTTGCAGTCCCAGGAAACTGAAGTCTGGACCCCAAGGGTAGAGTTTGAAGGGACACCTTATTCCTTGGTCATAGGAAGTCTTCTTGGGAAAGCGGGATCATCTATTGGATCCAAACCGGAGTCCGAAGTAGGTTAAAGCCCTTGTTCTGGGCCTCGCATCGTTCGCCAATGTAACAATCACCCGGGAGGTTTGGATCCCTTCAGTGCGTGCGCCCTCCACCACTCACATGTCAACAGTTAATGAGCTGCTGCTCAAGATTCTCAGAGTGTGATGCTTCGGGTGTGGGTGGCACCCACAAATCTGTTCTTCTAACAATTCCTCCAGTGGTTGTTAAAGCAAAAGGTTGAGAGGAAGAAAGGAAACCTCACCTTCAGGTCACACATCCTCATTGCTCCTCTCTGGGTGTTCATGTCTGAGAGACAAGAACCCCTTTTTAGCAAATCTCTTGTTAAAAACTCCAGACAATTTAAATTTAGCAGAATTTATTTGAGCAAAGAATGATTCATGAGTTGGGCAGTATTTGGAACCGGAAAAGGTTCAGGGAGCTCCTCTCTGCAAAGGGGCAGTGAGTGTTTAGAGACAGAAAACAGAAGACAGTACAGAGTTAGCTTGATCGGTTACAGCTGAGCAGTCGCCATATTTGGCTATGGTGGGTTCACCTGGCAGCCTGTGAGTGGCGGAAGCTTGGCTGCTTGTGATTGGCTGCAACTCTGCTGTTCTTTATACTCCTAAATTAGGTTTTCAATTTATGTGCTAAATTAGGTTGCAGTTCATTACCTAGGAACTCAAAGTACAGAGATAGCTTCAGGCCCGTGGCCTCCTGCTTATTCAACTCTCATGATACACTCTTTTGTGTGAATATGCGTTTAATATTCTTTTGGTCAAGGACATGAAGCAGAGCCGCAAAGGGTGCAGCTTTTCAGGACCTGAAAAACAAGTCGTGTTAAAACAGGTGAGGCTCCCCGATTAGCATGTATAAAATTTCTCATCCCTGACTCCCCTTCCCTCCTGCCATTTGCCTAGGCAGTGTGATGTGTAGCTGCGGTGCCAGCTGGGCAGGTGAGGGATGAAGTGGCAGTTTATGAAGCCCTGTGTCTACACCCTCTGAGACCATGGGCCCAGCCGGGGTGCCCCTGAGGGCTGAGGTCTGAGCTGGTCCCAGCGGTCTAGTTCCATTATAATTCTGGAGCATCCTGCTGCTCTCTGCTGCCCCCTGAGGGAATATTCTCACACTGTCACTCCAGGTCCACTCTAAGAAGACGGATCAGTTCGCGGTGTAACGAACCAGCGGCTGGGCGTGAAGAATTTCATTGGATAGATTTACATATAGAGAGAAACACACAAGGTACATAGAAACTCTATGGAAAAATCTATGCACTCCAGCCTCTTCATCGGAAGATTTAATTCTAGCTATAGCACCCCCACACGTGATTGTCTCTGTTCCTTGTGGCCTGGCTTCTAGATCTCATCTCAAACTTGTCATTCTGCTTGGTAATAAAACATCTCGTCAGTTCCTCGCTGGAATCAAATCTATCCTATTTCTCAGATTTGTTAGTTTAGAAGTAAACTAATCAAGGTAAGAAGCTTAAGCACGAGTTGTCCTTGGTGAATCCTCAGTGTGTCCTTTTCTAAAAGCTGGCATAGTGTACTGGTTAAGAATGTGAACTCTGGAGTCAGGACAGTCTCAGCTCCACCACTGAGAATGAGAGTAACGCCTACCTCAGGTTATGAGGACGAAATGAGACGATGTATGTAAAACACTTTGTATAGTGCTTATCACATGACCCAGTGAACATTAGCTGTTTTGTTACTTTCTAAGTTCTCACAATTATTCATTAGACAGTTTGTTCTAGACTCTTACCTGGAATGGTCACTAAGTCCTGTAGTTTGCTGACTACATTCTTCATGATTTCTCAAGTGGCGATATTCTATGGGAAACAGCAGACATTGCCTTGACCCAGTTAGGGTCACAGTGGGAAACAGGGAAAAAGCAGGCTCAGACCCCATCATGCCAGGGGTTAAAAGTGAAGGTACCTTTTGGCAGATCACACATGTCCTGCATAAAAGCAAAACCTGCTGTGCTTCCAATACGTCCAAACACTTCACCATAACAGTAAAAAACGTAATAACTTTGCACCCTGAGATAAATCAGAAGTATCAGGGTTACCCCGCCTGGGCTGGTCCCCCAAATAATAAGATGTGAATATTCCCTGTAAACTTGGGCTTCTGAAAAAAAAAAAAAACTATTTTATCCCCAGTTTTTGCTCCTTTGATGTCTGGACCTGTGGCAAGAGCTTTGTGAATGTAACAGTTATGTGAGTAAGTTGCTGCTTTCTCACCAGGAATAGACTAATGCAAACTTTGTAACTTTGGTAATATCGCATATATTTTGAGTACTTGTTATTTTATTTGGCCAGCCAGTGCTTAAGTCTGATTCCTTTGTTCTCTTTAAAGGTGAATTTTTCTTTCCTTTTCTAAATGCTGCTTTCCCTGTGTATTCCTTTGATACCTGTTGTGCCTGGGTCATGCTAAAGTACAAAATCTCAAAAGATGTCCTGTCTGGCCCTCTTTGTTATTAGGGTAAGATTTTTAAAAAATTAATTTTGAAATACTTTTAGACTCACAAGAAGTGGTGAAAATAGTGTAGCAAGTTCCCATATACCCTTTATTCAGCTTCCTCTCATGGTAGCATCTTAACCCTAGGACATCATCAAACCAGGAAACTAACATTGGTATTAACTAAAGTATAGACTTTATTCAGATTTCACCAGTTTTATTGTGCACTGTTTACCTTGCGTGTGTGTATAGCTCTGGGAAATTTTATCACATGCATAATTCATAGATTTGTGTCCAGCAGTCCCCAACCTTTTTGGCACCAGGGACTGTTTTCATGGGAGACAGTTTTTCCATGGACTGGGGTTGGGGTGGGGGGAGTGAGGTGGGGATAGTTTTGGGATGATTCAAGCACACTGCATTTATTGTATACTTTATTTCTATTATTATGACATTGTAATATATAATGAAACAATTGTACAACTCGCATAGGTTAGGGACCCCTGGCATAAACACTATCACATCCAAGATACAAACTATTGCATCACCCAGAGAAATTCTGTGATGTTACCACTTTATAGTCATACCTTCTCCCTAACCTAACCCCTAACAACCACTGATCTGTTCATCACCATAACTTTGGCATTTCAAGAAGGTTATATAAATGGGATCATACTGTATGCAAACTTTTTTTTTTTAAAGAGAGAGGGTCTCTCTCTCTGTCTCTCTGTCTCCCAGGCTGGAGTGCAGTGACATCATCATAGCTCACTGTAACCTTGAACTCCTGGGCTCATGTGATCCTCCTGCCTCAGCCTCCCGAGTAGCTAGGACTGTAGGCATGCACCACTGCACCCAGCTAATTTTTTATTTTTTTTGTCGACTGTGCTGGTCTTGAACTCCTGGCCTCAAGTAATCCTCCTGCCTTGGCTTCCCAAAGTGCTGGGATTAAAGGATGAGCTACGACACCCAGCCAGTAAGTAAACTTTTGAGACTGGTTTTTTCCACTTAGAATAATGCATTTGAGATCCACCCAAGTTGTACATATCAATGTTTCTTTTTGTTGCTGAATAGTATTCCAGTGCATGATGTACTGTGGTTTATTTCTTCATTCACCTGTTGAAGGATATCTGAGTTGTTTCCATTGTTTGGCTATTACAAATAAAGCTGCTATGAACATATATTTACAGTTTCTTTGTGTGAATTTAAGTTTAAGTAAACCTATTTTTCTAGGTTTCTGGGTGACCATCTTATGTTATAAATTGTGTTTGCGGTTGTATTTATAAAATTGTTGGTATTAAGTTGTGTTTCTTGGATTGGCCTGAGTGAATGAGGAAAGAACAGAGGTAATGTAATATATAAGTGATGCATTTAGGGCAAGTCGAGTCAATAATATTATGGCATTTGATGCTAATGGTGATTTGACAATGCTTCAAATAGAGGCAATTGGTAAGAGAACGGAGCCATCACAAAACACATGGTAGTATAAATCTGCCAAACTCAAAAGCATTTATGTGGAAGCGTCAGTTCCATAGTCATGTTATGAAGAGAATAGTGATTTTGTTCCAGCAGAAAAACATCATCTACCTCATTATATT
>RJWJ010041066.1:0-13693 GCA_004363605.1 Indri indri | reverse complement strand
TGAGGGCTCTGCCCTCATGAATGGATTAATGCTGTTGACACAGGAGTAAGTCAGTTATGGCGGGATTGGGAAAGGACAAGTTCAGCCCCCTTCATCTTGTGTGCATGGTCTCCCCCACCCCTTGCCTTTCTGCCTTCTGCCATGGGATGATGTAGCAAGAAGATCCTTGACAGATGTGAGCCCCTCGACCTTGTATTAGCCTCCAGAACTGCAAGAAATAAATCTCTGTTCTTTTTTTTTTTTTTTTTTTTGAGACAGAGTCTCACTCTCTTGCCTGGGCGAGTGCCATGGCATCAGCCTAGCTCACAGCAACCTCAAACCCCTGGGCTCGAGCAATCCTACTGTCTCAGCCTCCCGAGTAGCTGGGACTACAGGCATGCACCACCATGCCCGGCTAATTTTTTCTATATATATTTTTAGCTGTCGGATTAATTTCTTTCTATTTTTGGTAGAGACGGGGTCTCACTCTTGCTCAGGCTGGTCTCGAACTCCTGAGCTCAGGGCGATCCGCCCACCTCGGCCTCCCAGAGTGCTAGGATTACAGGCGTGAGCCACCGCGCCCAGCCTCTAATCTCTGTTCTTTATACATTACCCAGTTCCAGGTATTCCATTATAGCAGCACAAAGCAGACTAAGACAGGAGGTGAGGAGAATATACCCATAGAAGAGTGTCAGAGGCCAAGCTACAAGAGGACAGCATCGTTGTGAGGTGTAGTCCAGCATGTGGTGTCCAAGCCAACTAGGCTGTGAGGTGAGGACAGTGTGTATGCAGGAGGGTTCCAGGTGTGGGAGCATTAAAATTATTACCTTATTTGAGGAGAACCAGCATCTTTATCAATTGAATTTTCCAATCCAGAAATTACATATTTCTCCATTTATCAAAATCTTTTATATCCCTCAATATAGCATAATTTTATTATCTCATGTTTCTTAAGTTTACTCTTATGTATTTAATATTTTCATTGCCATTGTGAATGATATCTTTTTCACATGACGTTTCTGTGTTTCCTTTTGGTATACAGAAAATCCATTTAGCATAATAGTTAATTATAATTAATTACCTTGGTGAATTGTATATTACTAGTCTATAAATTCTAATAATTTTCAATTGATCCTCTTGGGTTATAACTGCTTTTCAATGTATTCCAATTAAAATCAGGGCCATCACTAAATTTTGTTAATATAAAATCACTTAAGTCAAATTATAGACAGGGAAAAAAGACTAAAAACATTTTATATAGTCATAAATTAGTTAAGCCATTTATTCATTTCACACGTATCTACTGAGCAGACACTATAACCCAGGCCAAGTTACATAACCTAGGTAATTCTCTGTTTTCTCAACCACACAATGTAAATATTCAAAGAACCTATCTAAGGATGAAATGAGATGATGCGTGCAAATTGCTTAGCATTGCACAAGGTAAGTGCTCAATTAATGTTAACAGTGATGATGACAATGATAATAAAACACACTATACACTGCCCTTCCCAATGCCTGCAAAACCACTGTTAGTGGAGAGAATGATCGAGCTCTTTTTTTTTTTAAGTCCAGCAAGTCCGTATTTTTTCTCCCCACTCCCCTTCGCCCTTGGTAAAATGGCCCTAATTATCCTTCTCACAGACAAAGAAAACGAGGAATCTATGAGAAACTCTTCTAGAATATACTAACCTTCCTTTAGCAATAATCTTCTTGCCTGCCAAATTTCTGAAGCCTTCTATACATAACAGGCCCTCAAGAAATACTGATGGATTTCAAACAAAATCGGAAAACTAAAAAACTCTCAAAGTCCTATGCCATATGAAGGTATCAGTAAGTCCAGCAACTTAATAGACAAGGCAATTCCATAATAAAATCTGAGATAAAAATTTACTAAAATCATTCCTGTAAATTCTTACTGAGCTATAATATTAAAGTGTCATATGCAATAATATTAAATTTAAATTTTGAAATATAATGATTATACTCCCCTCCCAAAAAGTATGCAACATTCAGAATCATTTGCTGATCACTGCTCTTCAGCTTTATAGAAACCATACCTGTTTTATAATTAAGTTGTAAATTGGGAAGCTGCTTATATTGCCTATTAGCCAAAAGCCCAATTTCTTCAAAAAATGTAAAAATAAGTAAAACCCAAACCACGGCTTACCCACTTCAGCCAAAGTTCTGATACAGGATTCCACTGAGGCTTTCTGTGCTGGGTTTGGCCAGGTGCAATTGTAAATTCTGAAGGCAGATTGCAGCAGCTGAATAAAAACTGGCTGATGTGTCTGAAAACAGAAAGTAGGCAAATAAACCATCAACACCACTGATGCAATATCTATGCATTATCAGAAAGGTTCACCAAAATAAAACACAATACAGTCGTTTGAGTTCCAGTGCCATTTAACAAATGTCTCATTCAACAAACATTATGTACCCACTTCATGATAGGCACCATGCCAGACACTATAGAAAATTGATTATTTGCATTTTATTGATAATTATATTCTTAACCAGAAAACAATACCATTTCTTGAAGCCAATGACATGAATTTAAATATATCTTTTATAATCCTTTGTTTATTCCCAAGTATAAATAAAGCAGATGTTTCTGAGTTTGTTAGTTTGTTTTGGTTTCATATGATGGGTAAGTAGAAGAGACAACCATTTTAAACTACAAAAACATTTTCATATGGTTCTATCTAATAGTTTAAAATTTCTCCCTAAAGAAAGTATAATCAAAATGATATTTTATAAGAGTAGTACACAGTTCCTGTAGGATATTCGGAAACAATAAAAATAAAAATCATCACTAATCCCACAATGTAGAGATAAACAGTATCAATATTTTGAAGATATTTACTTCCTGGTTTTTCTATTCTTTACACAAACAACTTTGAATGCTACTATAATGCAATTCTGTGGCCTAATACCACTTCATGAGTATTTTCTTTAGTCATCAATTTTCCCTTTAAAACATGATTTTTTTTCAAGTATCACAATGTTTATTGATAGATACAAGTATATAAAAAAATCAGGGCATCAACATGACTTGATAAATTAAGTAGACTTAATTTCAATACTATAATAAGAGGGACCAATTCAAATTCTCACCATTTGTTTCACGCCCACAAAAACCACTTCATTGCTATATAATCTACCATCCTACAGATGATACCATATATTTTATTTAGCTTTTCTTCCATTTGTGGACATTTACGATTGATGTCAATTTTTTAGTATTATAAATACTTAGATGAAACTCTTAATATATAAAAAAAAACTTTTGCTAATTCTTTTAGGATAAATTGCTAAAGTAGAACTATAAGGGTCAAAATGCCTATCCATTTAAAGAATCATGCCATTATTTCAATACTTGGCAAACAGTCAACAAACAGATATAAAAGTTCTTACTCTGCTTAGAGAGAGAGAAAAGATAATTCGACTTGAAGATGGAGGTCTTTTCAATTTAAAATAATATTTGGTAAACTCCAAAAGGGGCATAATAGTAAATAATATAAAAGAAGAGTGTTCATCAGAAGTGCAGGAAATAACTTTCTGACCAGATCAAACTTTTTTCCTACTCAAATAAAATATTAACAAATTCTTTGCAACAGAATGCATTTGTACTTGTTTAAGTTACCTGGAGGCTGGTACTGTTGTCTGAGAAAGGAGAATTAAAGAAGCCGCTCACAATGTTCATTATCGACTCAGTGACACACTTCTCTAAGAAGATGTCGGCGTGTTTCCTGTCTGTAGTTGTGTTGCAAACCTGGAGAGAAAAACAAAACAACTCAATACGTTTATTACATCTTTAACTTATAACTCAATACTGGAACCATCTAAAAATTGTCCTGAAATATTGTCAATAACATTCCTTCTGTTTTCTAAAGCTGTTTAGAATAGAAGCATTTCTGCCTGAAATCCATTAAAATTTTATCATTCTGCAGTAGCTTCTCCTTCAAGTTTGCTTGTCAGTTCAGCCTTGGTGCAGAATTCTTTCACAGATCCCCAGTGCCTTCTTCCTGATTTGCTTCCCCCTTTCTCTTGTACCCTAAACTCTCCCTCCGTCCCCAAGCTTGGCTTTGCTGGAAAACAGTTTTCCACTCAATGTGAGGAAATCAAAGAGGAAACAGTCACTATAAGAAAGGGGTGAATGTGATTGATGGTGGTTTATATCTCCACACATTTCCACTTGAATACCTGGCTCAATGCAAACACAGAAACTATCTGGAGAGGAAAATAGAAAGGTAAGAGAAGGTAAATCAAACTCTTTCCAACAATTTTGACGTTTTCATCTACAGACTCTCTGGGGAGCATGAGCACATGTTCGCATGCCTTCTTCTCAGAGTTAGCTAAGCCAGAAGAAACAATACTGGGGCTGGGGACAGACCAGGAAAGAACAGCCCTTGTTCCTACTCTAATCTTTCCATCTGATTAAATGAGGCAGAAATCGGTTATTTTGCTAAACTTACATTTTGAAGTGTGTCAGGGTAGACAAATAGTAAAAGCCAAGATGCATGATTGAAAACACATGAAAAAAAGCTGAGTAGTGAAAAGACAAGAAACATGGAGATAAAAAGAAGAAGAAAAAGGTGGAGGGGAGAGCAGAAGGTTTGAGAAAAGCCTGAAAAACTGGGGCAGAGAAAGAAAGTTTAAATATTCGCAAAGTGTGGTGGGTAAATATGGTGGCCACATGTTCCAGATGTTCTTGGACAATCCAAATTTTTATGTAATTTCTTTTTCTTTTCAATAGGGTGCTTAACCAAAAGAATGAGTAAATGAAATTTAATCTAGTATTGCTCTAAAACCTTTCACACAAATTCACGAAAGAGAAAAATTCCCTTCTGAAACCATGTGACCCCGGGCTTTTGGTTTGGAAAATAGACATACTATTGCTCAGTGAAGGTAGAAGAAAGATGACAGGGTTTGGTTTGTTTTGCATCTATGTCACTTCCCATCTGCACAGTTCATTTTTTCCTGGACTATTAAATGACACCTACTTGACATTGTTATTAAAACTAAAAGGTTTTTAGTGCATCTAATCTGCTAGGGTTATTGGAGGGAACAGTGCAGTTAAAGGAAATAAATTATGTCAAATTATGTAATCTTCTAGTTATTGTTCCAGCATATAATAATAACATAGTGCCTGGCACATAAACGATGTTCAACAAATGTTTGTGCAATGAATGAATCAATGAAGTAATTTTGCAAAATGAAAGAAAGATTAAGAGCTCATTTTCTTTTAGGTTAACTTTGGGTTAGGCTATATTTGAAGAACATCTAACCTAGGATTAAAATTTAATGTGGTCTCAGAACTAATATAAAATTGATTTTCCCATGATGGATAAGAATTAGGTTTTAATTCTTTTAGTATCTTTTTAGCACTGGCTTTTACAATGAACTCTTCTGATACATAGGTTAAATATATCTTAAAGTTGAAGAGTTAGCACACCAATTCTATCACAACCAGCCCAAGCAAACCTCTTCCTCATCCAGCGACTTTTCTCTCTGGAGTTATTATGGTACCACACTGCATTATCTGCAACTGGACGTTTGCCAGCGAACCACCCAGAAATTTGCTTTTTAGTAAGTGAATTAATAAAATAATCTATTTCTAGATAAAAGCTTTCTTCAAAATTCTGGATTATGAAAAGCGTGTGTTTTACAAAACTGTGTGGAATCTATTCCTCAATTTATTTAGACAAGAAATTCAAATAATTTTTCAAGATATTTTTTCTGCTCCATATGAATAACATTTTTACCTTGTATCCTACACTGTAATATCATAGAAAACCAAGAAATGTAGGAAGCTACTTTTCTTATAAAAATTTTTTAAAACTTTTTAGAAAAAAATAACCTAATAAATATTAATATTTCTTTATTTTTTTACTTTATTTATGTTTATTTTCCTGTTACAATAAAGATTGGAAATGGCTCAAATAAAATTACATCACATCACATGATCTTTTTATGTGTAATACACATACTTTAAAAGTTTCAATCTGTTTGCACATATTATTCACATAACATTATTTCCTATAAAACATTTTCATGTACTGTCATTATCTAAACACTTATTTTTAAAGGCTATATTTATTACATCATTCTAATGCACCATCATGCTTTAATCCATTTTTGGAATGAGTTGAGGTATACATTAGCAATATTACAAATCATTTTCTTATATTCTTAGTTATTTCCTTCTTGCTAGTCTTTTATGATGTGATTTCCTTTTTTTTTTTTTGCTGTTTTATAAAGAATTGTACAAAATTACTATTTCTACTTTAATATTTTTCTGTGTATGTCACAACCAGATGAGGTTACATAGACAGTTTTATACTGCTTGCTGGGTTGATCCTCTAATATAATAAATTAAGAACGTTATCAACAAACTATGTATGGATACATAGGATGCTCCCTCCTTACCACCAACTAGCTCTTCCTTTTGGGCTCTGGTCTAGTAGGGAAGCTGCAGGCTTCTGATTTCAAGATTGTTCTTTTTTAAGCAGCAAAGGAGGCAAGAAAAACTTCATTTTCCTCTGCTGCACCTCTTTCAATAAAGGAACTTGTTCTGTGAAGTTTGGATTCAGTCAAGAGCCACACTTGGGGATCTGGGGGGCCACATGTGGACTGGAGGCCACGGGTTCCCCACCTCTTTAGGCACTGGCAGATCACAGAGTGGAAGAGAAAGAAGTCAAGCACCCACTCTATCTCTGCCTCCATGTCCTTCTCCTGTGGAGCCCCTATTCTCTGGATACAGCTCCTATTAGATCCCCTCCCCATGTCTCCAAGCTCTCCCCAGGCTCCAGTACTAATTCCTGCCCCACGCACCTTCAGGCTCAGGCGGGTAAAATCCCTGGGTGCTCTCCCATCCCTTCTTGGTTCCTTTAACCCTACCTACATCTGTTGGAGTGTGCCATATGTTTCCTACTGGAACTGACTGCTATACCTGCAAATTATAATTGTTTTTGTCAATTTAATGAATTATTTTGCATTTGTTACATCATTAATAGGCTGGGCACTTTTCATACATCCATTTCATTCCTATATTCTGTCATTCACAAGTAATTCAAACCCTGTAAATCTGCAGTCCCCAACCCCTGGGCTGTGGACCAGTAGCAGTCTGTGGCCTGTTACGGACCAGGCTGCAGAGCTCCGCAGCCCCATATCACTCCCATGAGTAGAAAAATTGTCTTCCATGAAACTTGGGAAATGCAAAATGCAGGCAGAGGAGGCAGCAGGAGGTGAGCGCACAGGCTAGTGAGCAACCAAAGCTTCATGTGTATTTATAGCCGCTCCCCATTGCTCCCATAACCACCTGAGCTCCGCCTATGCCTCCCCCCTTACACACCCCCCACCATGGAAAAATTGTCTCCAATGAAACTGGTACCTTGTGCCAAAAGGTTTGGGACTGCCGCTGTAAACCACTTTCCAAAAACCTAGATAGTGAATGCACATTATGTATGAGTTTAACATATTTTGATAAGCTCTTTTAAGTTGTCATTTCATGTGTATCTTCACATTCCGACTATTTAGAATATTTATTTCATTACATTTAATTGTGTAAACTACTTTTTAGCATTGAGGCACTATTATTTATTTTGATCATTATTATTTATTTAATACAAAAAAGGAAAAAACCTCCTTCTATAAAAGAAAATAATAGTCTGTACATTTTTATTCTACTTTCTAACTCTTTAAACCAGGGGTGGGGGACCTGTGGTCTTCTAGATCCTTAAGTGTGGCCTTTTGACTGAACCCAAATTTTACAGAACAAATCCTTTTATTTTTGTTAATACATTTCTGTTCATCCTTTACATTATTATCTTATTTTTAAAATGAACATATTTAAAGTACCAAAGAATAAGTTTCAACAAAATAATCCTCCCAGATTGACCAGCACAATTAGAATATAAGTAAGCCATAAGGGCTAAATCGAAGGCTGCTATGCTCATGATTTAGTTCTAACGTTCCCCCGCCTGACTGGTGCAACTAACACAGGAGACTGGCGGGGGTCCAGTACACCAGTCTGCTATCAGCTTTTGATAACGGAGCACTGTGTTTCTGTTTGAAGTGGAATTTGTGAATAGTTGCACAGCTCGACTGTATTTTTTAATTCTGTCTGCTTAACAGCCCATCATGTCAAAGAAGACAAAGAGAACACTGAAGGAAAAAAACAGATTTTTTAATGAGGTTTGGGAATTGCAATATTATCTTGTTTCTGCTAAAGATAAGAGGATTTGCTTGCTTTGTGATACTGCAACATCAACATTAAAGAAAGTCAATGCTCATCAGCATTATAACACTCATAAGGACCATAAATATTTTAAATTAGAGGGAGAGGCGCAAAAGGTTGTATTACAGAAATTAAAAGATGGAAAGGAAAAGCAAAGACAATTCTTTTGAACAGCAATAAGACCTGGAAATAAGGCCACTGAAGCAACTTATAAAGTAGCTTACATACTTGGGAAAAAAGGGAAGCCATTCAGTGATGCAGGAATTGTGACAGAATGCATCGTCGAAGTTGTAGAATGCTTAGACCCTGATAATGTTTCAAAGTACAAACAACTGCCTCTTTCAAGGAGAACCATAACTGATCAGCAGCATAAATAGGCCTTCAACTTAACAAAACAACTTCATGCAATACTTCAAAAGGAAAATATTATTACTCAATCACAGTGGATGAATCAACTGATACTACTGACTCAGCATAGGTTTTATATTTCATTTGAGTCATAACAGAAGATTTTCTTTGCTACAAAAAGTTATTCGCTTTGGGAATTCTTACAAACACAATGCAGGGAACAGAAATTTTCAACAACTTTCAAGATAAATGTGAAGTTGGACTGAATTTGGTAAATTTAGTGAGTGTATGTACAGACAGTGCACCTTCCATGACAGGAAAACTTGAAGGGTTTAGTGCACAGACAAAATAAAAGTATTAACAGATCCAGATGCTCTCATTTCTTTTCATTGTATCTTGCATCAGCAAAAGCTCTGTGCTAAAGCTACTATTTTAAGTGACACTTTGCAACAAGTTTTAAGTATTTTTAATTATATTTGTACAAAAGCAACACAGCATCCTCAGTTTCTTAACATGCTAAAGTTGAACAATGAGGTATTCAGTGTGAATTTGCCATATCATTCTAAAGTGTGTGGCTTTCACAGGGACAGGTGTTAGCCAAAATTTTATCTCTGTGAGAACAGATAGTTATATTTTATGAAGAACACAATCAGAATGTGAATTATTGAAAGGATATTTCTATAGGAATGAAGCATTTCTGTGTGATACTATGTCAAATCAAAAGGACTTGAATATTTCTTTGCAAGGTAAAATTAAGTCTATATATGATATGCAGCAAAAAATACAAGCATTTCCAAAAACGATATTTTTTTTCAAAACACTTCTTTGAAAGGAAGTTTCAGATGAACATTATGAACAAAGGTCAGTGATGAGTAGGATGATATACACAAATCATTTGAAGAATATGCAGCAGTTATAGACCTATTAATTGGAGAATACAATGAAAGGTTCACTGACTTTGAGAATCATGACATCACACTCAAATTAGCATTTCAGCCTCACCTAGTTGATATCACCAAGAACTGTAGATGGAATTGACTGAGCTCTCAGTAGATGACATTTTAAAGTCGTTTGATGCTAAGAACGATCCACTGGAAATATGGAAAAATGCAGTAGAATACCCACGGCCTTCGGGAACATGCCTGAAAAAATGCTTTCTTGCTTTTCAACCACTTATTGCTGCGAATCTACATTCTCCTACCTAAGCTAAATCAAGACACTCTAAGGTCACAAATGAGTAACACCCCTTTAGAGGATCAGTTGAAACTGTGGACCGCCATGCTCCAACCAAATATTCAGATGCTTTCAACAAAAAGCAGACACAACAAAGTCATTAAAAGGTTAGTTAACCTTAAAATTAACAAATGGTTTTCATTTTTTGAAATTATTCAGTACAAAGTAGTTAGATTTTTACAAAATAGTGTACATTTTTAAGTATATTTAATTGAAGTTTCTTGAATGCGGCCTTATTTGATTACAGATAAATCAATGTGTCCTTCCAATATGAAAAGGTTCCCCATCCCTGCTTTAAACTATCTTGAATTTGCTACTGTAGGTGACCTGACTTATGGATTCTGATTAATTTTTTCCCATACTTACATTCAACTGTCTTCCAAATATTTATTAGATAGTGATTCCTTGCCTCACTCTTAAGTTACTTGAGGTTTGTCTTACAATGTGTCACTAATGACTACTTAAATCTCTCCCCAAATCTCTAGTATACTGCCTGGATTTTTTTTTCTTAGTATTTTAATCCAACTCCATAGAATGAAATGATTCTCAATACATAATGTGTTTTACAACCTGAAAAAACAAGAGTACCATTACCTTTTCCAAGAAAACAAAAAAAAAATCCACCTTTTGAGATATGTGTCTTCTTCTACTTCCAGATGAATTTTACTACACATTTGTCAAATTTCATGGCCTGTTGCATAGGGACATAAATTATTAAATTAAAGCTAAATATTGGACTAGGGGATAGAACAGGGAATCAAACAAAACAATGTCCCTAATCAAGAGAGACACACAATAGACAAATGAACAAATACATAACACGTTAAGTGGTAAAAATAGAGAAAATAGATTATGGAGAAAAACAGAGAGGGGCAAGAGGTACAGGGAAGGCTGCGGGAGGGTGGGCATGGTCAAGGATTACCATTTATTTAAACTGCTTGAGTGGCATCTCTGTATAATGCAACCTTTAACAAAGAATTGAAGGAGGAAGCGGAAGCAGAAGCAGCCATGGAGGTTTCTGGGGGAAGAGCAAGTGAAAAACCGTCTCCACTATTGGAATACGCATTCCTGGACACCACGAACGAGGCTGCCTTGCTCGCCACCATATATGCAGCACCTCAGCACGTACTAGGTTTTCTAAAATTACTTATGAAATAAGAAAGTATTAAGTGAACTTTCTAGACACAGTTATGTCTGAATTTCTCCCCTTAATATGCGATGTTCCTCCTCTTCTTCTTCTCTAAAAGCGACTGCTTCCCTTCAAGGATGACAGACTATGCTAGCTAAGTTATCAGATGCTAGAGCAGCACTGTCCAGTAGAACTTCCTGCCATGATGGAAATCTTCTAAATCTGTCATGTCCAATCTAGTAGCCACCAGACGCATGCTAATCGAGCACTTGAAATGTGGCTAGGGCAACTAAGGAACTCAATTTTTAAATTTTATTTAATTTATCCTAATTAAAATTTAATTTAAATAGCCACACGTGGCAAGTGGGACAAGGCAGGGCAGCTCTAGAGCCAGCAACATATGTCTGATCATATAGCCCAAGGAATACGAATTGTACAGATCATTTTAGCATTCCTCACAGACTGTAAAAAATATTCCTCTAAATATCTGAGGTGATATCTCATATGTATTTTAATTTGCATTCTTTTATTTGTAAGGCCAAAACTTTTCTAAGCATTTGCTTTCTATGTCTCCTTTTTATGTGAATCATCTACTCATATACTCAATTGGGGCTCTCTTAGAATTTTAAATTCATTTTTGAAAAGGATAACATTTCCATAATATCAGTATATATTAATCACAGCAAGGCTGAAAAAATCCAGAAAAAAATAAGTTGGAAAATGAAAATTACCCATAATCCTACAATTCAGATAAAAAACTACAATTAACATTTTGGAATTTTTTCTTCTAATCTTTTTGCTCTATCATATGTATTCTACATAATTAAAATCATTCCTGGATAATCAGTTTCATATCTTCCTTTTTATACTTAACAATCATTAGCACTTCTCACATTATTAAAAATTCTCAAAAAATAATTTCAGTGACTCTAACAGTCATCTTATAGATATATCATAATGTATTTAAGCAGTTCTTTAATATTAAATATTTAAAATATTTCCTACTGTATGTTATTATAAAAGTATGCTGAACTTCTTTGACCATAAATCCTTTATAGCATTTCCAATTATTTCCCAAGGACAGATTCTTGGAAGGTAAATTACTTGACACATTAAAAAGGTATGAAGGTTTTTTTAAGGCATTACCAAATGCTTTTCAGAAAGACTGCATAAAATTATACTCGCGTCAAGAGGACATGCGAATGTATACCCTGAATCATTACCAAATTTAACATTATCTTTTCACTCTTGCAACTTGGATGGTTGAAAATTGGATCTTATTTCCCTTTGTGTTATTTTTAAAATTATTAACAGTTGAACATTTTTTCAGAGGTTTATTAATTACTTGTATTTCCTCTTCCATAAATCATGAATGCCTGGTTTTGCCCATTTTCTTATTGGATTGCTAGAGTTTTTATCAATGTATATAAGTTCTTTATGTGATGGTTATTATCCTTTTTAAAGTACACAGTAACTTTTTCCATTTTGATGTTTTTATGTACTTAAGTATTAAATTTTCAAGGAGTAAAATTTCTATGATTTTCTTTAGCTAATTTCATCTATTGCTTTTACTTAAAAAGATCTTTCTCATCCAAAGGCAGACAAATGTTCATCTACACTCCCATCCATTTTTATTGTTTCATTTTTTTTTACATTTAGGTCTAAAATTCATGCAATTATTGCGATTATATGATGTGAGTTCATTTCATCCCAATAGCCAGTGTTGTCAACAGTCATTTTGATTTAGTTCAAATGAAGAATTTTTGTTGAGTGTCTATTCCATGCAAGAATGTTCCAAATACTTGGGATCCATCAGTGAACAAAATAAACAAAAATTACTACTTTAATGGTGTTTATATTATTAACTTAATAATCCAAGGTAGGCAACCTACAGCCCATGGGTCAAATCTAGCCATATCAATTCATTTACGTATTATCTATGGCTCCTTTCCCTAAAGTAAAGGCTATAACAGTTGTGATAGTGGCCTACATAGTCGAAATATTTATTATCTTGCTCTTCATAGAAAAAGTTCGGCAATCCCTAGAAATAACCAATCTCTTCCCAATAATAGGTGGTAATTTATTATATATTAAGATCTTGCAAAAGTAAAAGTCTGTTTCTAGCTATTTATTTCATTCCATTGATATGCCTAGTTAATTCTGTGCCTAAGACCGCACTTAGTTTGTTTTCAAATCCACTTTTAAATATTTTTAACTTCATTTGACATTTATTTATTCCACAAATATTTACTGAGTATCTACTATGCGTGACACACTGTTGCAGGTCAGGCACGCAGCAGTGAACAAAACAAAATCCCCACCCTTCATTTGTTTCTACTGAAACAAATACAAATACATATATAAAAGTCAGGTGGTGATGAGTTCCATGATGAAAAATGAAGCAAGTGTAGGAAGGACATATGAAAGAGGTTGATATAGGGTGGCCAGTGAAGGCCTCTCTAATAAGGTGACTTTTAAGGAGGAACCTTAGAGAAAAGAAGGAAGAAGTTATGAGGATATCTCGGAGTCAAGCATCCCAGGAAAATGCAAACATGCTAAGAACACGTTGGCACATTTGAGGAGCAGCAAGGAGGCCACCAGGTGGAACAGAGAGCTGGCTAAGGGGACAGTAAGAGGACAAGGGGAAGGGGATGGTCAGGGGTAGAGGCCAAATCAAGAAGGCTTTTACTCTGGGTTAGACAGGAAGTCACAGAGGAATCTAAGCAGAGGAGTGACCTGAAACAACAGCCATTTTCTTCTTC
>RJWJ010041065.1:0-13696 GCA_004363605.1 Indri indri | reverse complement strand
GCTTCAGGATTTCAGGAAGGTGGTTTAGGTAGAGTTGGAGCAAATATGTTGATCTGTGCTGAGCCATATTTTTAAACATTGTTGTTATAACCTGCAGTGTGTTGACAGTGTCCTTCCAAAATTCACATCCACCTGCAACCTCAGAATGTGACCTTATTTGAAATAGGGGCTTTGCAGGTATAATTAGTTAAGGTTTTAAGATGAAATAATCCCAGATTTAGGGTGGATCTTAAATTCAAAGCCTGGTGTCCCTATCAGGGAAAGGAGAGGGAGGTTTAGACACAGAGACACAGGGGGAGAGGGTCGTGTGAAGATGAAGACAGAGGTTAGAGTGATGCAGCCACAAGCCAAGGAACACCGTGGGCTGCCAGGAGCCCCCAACAGCTGGAAGAAAGACATGCAATAGATTCTCCCTCAGAGACTCCAGAAGGAACTAACCCTGCTGACATTTTGATTTCTGACTTATGGCTTCGAGACTGAGAGAATTGATTTCTGCTGTTTTAAGCCACCAAATTTGTGATAATTTGTTTATAAAAGCCCTAGGAAACTAATATACAACCCATATTCCTCAATTTTAGGTCCAGCCAAGGGTGGCCTACGAAAATGTGGGCTACATGTTTATTTATTCAGCTATTGAGTAGAGTTTAAATTTCATTCCACCTCACTCCATATACACAAGCAAACCACATGCCAACAGGTGCTCACAAATAGACTCAAGGGTCAGGAAGACTCGTAAGAAATGTTCTAAACAGTTCTTGTTCATTCTCTAATAAATATAGAGACAATGTACTTAAATCATTCAATTTTAAACCAATATATGTATTTTTATGTATTTATTATTTTTTTAGAGACAGGATCTCTCTTGTCATTCAGGTTGGAGTGCAGTGGTGTGATCATAGCTCACTATAGTCTCGAACTCCTGGGCTTAAGTGATCCTCCTGCCTTAGCCTCTCAAGTAGCTGGGACTACAGGTGCATGCTACCATGCCCAGCTAATTTTTTATTTTTATTTTTGTAGAAATGGAGTTGCTCTATGTTGCCAAGGCTAGTCTCAAACTCCTGGCCTCAAGTGAGCCTCCTGCCTCAGCCTCCCAAAGGGTTGGGACTACGGGCATGAGCCACCACGTCCAGCCCAATATATTCTTTGTCTCTACCATTTTAGCAATTTCTCTTATAAGAAAATATTTTGTCTGTCAGATAGAGTTCATTTTAATAATGTATACAAATTCCATGCTGGAATGGAACACTGGAAAAGTGGCAGCAACAAATATTACTTTCATTTCCAAAAGAGACGGTGTTTAACTACGGAATCACAAACCCACAAAACCTGATAGTACCATGGGAGCTTTTTTTGTAAAGGATGTGAATTATAGATTCCAGGCAGCTGTTAATCCCACAAAAATAATATCCTCCTCCCTGTTGCTTGTCTAGTCTTCTCCTCCTGATCAACCATAGTAGATGAATGACACTACAAAGGAACCCTCTTGTTTGGCAACACAGATTGATCAACACTGAAGAGACCTTGACCAATGTCTCTTTTATCTCTAACCTTTAACTCTGTTTCTTTCTGCTCTACCGCTGACCTTCTCAGATGATTCTTAAATTAAGCCAGATGCTTAATTTTGGGGTTCCCTGTGCCTTCCTCCGGCAGTCAATCACAAAAACCTGAAAACTCGCTAATTTTCTTCTGTGTGTGTGTGAAACAATATGGCCCTGAAATTGGAGGATTTAATGCTGTTTATTTTCCCTTCTCCTGTTGTTCTCTCCATCGTTCTCCCACCTCTTTGGATTCTGCCCACTTGCTCTGTTCTGGCTCCTCAGCCTGTACGTAGCCTTTATTTTCCACCCCTGGCAGAAGTCTGCAGGTTCCCTGTGGAATGCAGTGGCTTTGGCGAAAGTGCCAGCCCAGGTCCTGTTGACTATTTCTGCTCTGCTAACTTGGAAAAACAGCAGGACATGCTGAATAAAATAATAAATAAGAAGGTAGAAGGTGCATTTAAAAAAGTGGGTGTGTGTAAGAAAAGGGATTAAAAATGAAAGTAGATTATATCGAAGAAAAAAACAGTCAAAAGCAACAACAAAAAAGAAACATTGAATTGGTAAAGTCCTATGAGTTTACATTAAGAAGAGAAAATGGGTGATTTGGCAGAACAGAGGAGATAAAAGTGAAAGGATTAGCAACATAAAAACAGGCACTCAGAAAACAAGGGAAGGGAAAGTTTAGGCTACAGAAAGAGAGAAAACAAATGAAATAGTGACAATATAAGAAAGAAAAAGTGAAAAATGGATAAATAGTACAATGCATAAGAACAAGAACAAAAAATAAGGGAGGACTTGAGGATGACACAGAGGTAAATTTCAGGAAAGGCCACATCTGGCCATCGCTTTCTCAAGAAGGATGCCAATAATTTTGACAGTTTCTATGTCTCCATTTGGAAGTCAATATAACAGAGTGGAAAAAGCTTTGGTCTGAAAGGACTGTATTCTAGTCCTGTTTGTCGTTGTCCAGTTGAATGATCACTGACAGGTCACTTAACCTCTCTGTTTTCTTCCTAAGATAAAAGAAAAACATATTTATGGCTTTTTTGCTTCCTAAGAAGCTATGACTTTATGTTTTTCTTAAATAAATTGTAGTTAAAAGGATTAATCAGAAGTCAATGTGGAAATATTATTTTTAAATATGTGTATTTGTTCTTATATTTGGATTTTTAGTGCAGTTAAGTCATATTTTAATTTTCTTGTTTATCCTTTTTTATATTACTCTGGTAGGAAGTGTTGACACATGAAAATAAGTAAAACAATTTGTCATGCTTAATGTATCCGGATCTGTGACTATAAGAGAATGTGTTAAATTATTTTAAAAATGTTAGTTTGAGATGGTTCGTTTAAATAGTTTCTTGAACTCCTGAAGAAATATATTCTTTTAAAGGCTAGAAGGCTAAGTGAAGGTTATAGGTTCATCGCCCAGTTCAGATATGATTGAGAGACTAAATGCTTCTGGGTTCAAGTATGAGAAAATTCAGCTTAATAGTGCCTTACACACGTAACACGTCTGCAAGCTGACAGTTGCTAAAACAGCCTCCGCTGTACAATGGGATCATCCGGGAGCCTGACCCTTTCCATCTTTCAACTTTGTCATTCTCAGTGGGCTGTTTATATTTTCACATTTGCACTCATTTCCTCGTGGTTAAAGGTAGCCGCTTCGTCTCCAGGTATTGTCTTCACATCGGTATCACAAACAGGAAGAGAGAAACTCCTGTATTCTTTGTTTGAGGTTGGAAGGGAAATGCCTGGTTCCCCTTGATGCCTGATTGGTCAGAACTGGTTCGCATGCCCCTCTGGACCAACCATTCACAAAAGAAAATGAGATTATTATGAATGGCCTAGACTAATCCTATCTCATTCCCTGGGGCTACATCAGGGTCCTACACTGTCTGAGACCAGAAGATCTCTGCCCACTGAAAAATCATGCTTCTATTAGAAGGAGGAAAGGTGTAAGGAGTATTGGGTAGAGAATTCACAGAAAGACTTATTATACCTAAGAGATCTGTAGGTACAAAACCTGGAGAAGGTGTTTAATTGGTGGTTATTAGTCCAGGATGGATAAATTGCACAGGGTTTTGAAATAATGCATAAACACTTTTTTTTTAAGAACTAACGTACACCCTAAAAGATAAATTGAATGCTTTATCTGAGGATGATTAGGAGACTGAAAGCCTCCAGTAAAATCACATGTAAGACTGTAACTGACAAATGATTGCTAGAAGGAGACATGGAAAGGTCGAATGATTACTTCTACCTAAGTAGCTCACTCCTGTTAGAAAACTAACACTTACTTTCTCCTAATATCCCTTTTTGTATTTTGTCCTCTCTATATTTCTTTCTAGTATTTATTTTATCTTTAATCTTATTTCTGTACTGATTTTTCCCCCACTTTCCTTTGTCTGCTAGACTGACTCACCATCTACTTGTTCTAATATTAAATAAACAGCACCGCACATCTGGTACTTACGACACCGCATTGGTATTCTCCTACACCTTCTTTAACCTCTTTCAGATATATGCTCAAACAATTGGCTCTTCTCCGGCTGAAGCTGGGTTATCTCACTGATTTATATCACCCAGGCTTCCATCATCTCCCCCCTGCAACATACACACTTGATTATCTCTATTCTCTGTCTTCAGAAATATTTGTGGCTGATGTTGTGCCTTTGTAATTATGCAGAAGCAGATGCAGACAAACAAAACCATATTTTCTTCCTTCACAGAACTTGGACCGTGTATTGATCTTTCTTTTTGCTCACCTTGAACTCTTTCATTCTAATAAATTCCAGTCTCTACTTTTACATTCACACACTCTGACCCTGTACCTTGTTTATTCTTCTCATCTTATTCTTTGCCTCTTTAATCTGTCCAGCCAGGGCATAGAGAGGTGCTCAAGCAAAGAACACATTAGAACATAATTGAACTGGCTTTTGTGCCCGCAGTGGGTCCTGTGGGGAGAGGCAAGCCCTGGAACATCTGGTGTACCTCCCTCCTTTGCTTGCAGAGGCCAGAAGAGACAGGACTAAAGGCAGGAGGTTTAGTATTAAGTATATGGGAACCAGTGTAATGTCAAGTGGAAATAGCTCCTTTTCCCAGAGGCTGTTCTAACTGGAGTTAGGGGAATAAATAAAATAAAATAAAACTTCCCAGGTTCTAAAGAGGAACATTTCTTTATCTACTTTTCTACCTCTCCATATCATAACAAGGTTGATTGGATTCAAAGTGAAATGAAAAGTTAGCAAAAATCTAGTGAGTCTGAAGTATATGAAATATCAACCAAGTCAATTTGGCCCTGAAAATGAATGTCTCATTTCTCTAAAAGGAGCTTATGTTAACCAAGTAGCAAACATATGCCAGGTACTGTGATTTTATACTTAATCTCGTGTTTAATTTAATCCTCCATCGAATTTAATCCTCCATTGCGTTTCATTGTTCCTGACATCTACATCATAAAATCATAACAGGTATTTTCTTTATTATTATCAAAACAGCAATGCCCCATTAAATGGGAGCAAACACAAGGTGTTTGTGAGTTTACTTAATGAATTTATATAGTTATAAAAGTATATTTTAAAAGAATGCAAGACACTGTATAAAATTATCATGAGTATGTTTCAAAAATATGAAATTAAAGTGGAAAAATGCTTGGACAAATTAACTAAACATCCTTAAATTATTCCAAACCAGTACATGTTTATAAGAAACCTATTAGAATCCAAAATTTTCCCAAATTGATCAGAATGGTTATACCAAAAAGGAAATGCATATTTTATTTCCTATACAAATTGAGGTGACTTTATCATCGGATGAATTGACTTTAAGCCAATGAGTTTTAGGTGTATTTACCGGATAACGTATCAAGGCTTTGAAATGGTAGCTGTTCAAACTCTTTGCATCCTAAGTCATCTCTGGCTGTGTGAAGTGGTGTCTGTGAGACGACGTTATGTCACTGTTTTCACAGGTGGCCTAGTACGAACAGCTCTAGCAAAGGGACAGCAGTTTCTGCTGCTGTGCAGCCTGTTCCTGTCCTCTGACCCCTGACTGGACTCTGGCTCTGTGTCTTATCTCCCTCCCTGTATTACAACTTTCTTTTGGCACAGGCACGCTTGGCTCTCAGCGTTTACTTGTGTACATGTAACACTGACTCTACGTTTCAACTTCTGCCCAGTCCTCGTGCCAACCTGGGTACAACAACTTGTGAAATAGTCCACTGGTGATATTCGACACAGAGACCATGTGCCTTTCAGTGAAAAGATCAAATCACTCCCCGCGTCTGACCTAGCGCTGGCTGAAAAGGTTGGGTTAGATCAGCAAACACAGTGACCGCAGGGTGTGGGCTTTCTCAAGGCCGTCACTGGCAATTTAAAACGAGGCATGCTATCAGAAATTGAAATAACTAGTGACAAAGAGTCAGTGAATCGGGAGGCTGCTGAAGAACACGTGTGGCTTTTTTCTGGGATAAATCACCTATAAACAGTTTACCAACCTTAAGAAGCTGGGCTATTTTGGCAATTCTAACTCAGAGGCTACCTAGAGGATAATCGGATGCTTGTGGGACAATTGAAATAAAAGATTTTGTGCGATTATGTTAGAGGTTCCTATAATATGAAAACATTAGGAGTTGAAATTCATAGTCCTGGGGTATTACAGCCGCCTTTTGCATTTACTGGCTGAGTCCACAGTACAAACCAACCACGGTTGGAGACAGCAATGCTTTTCATTGATTTAGTCCATTTTTGGTAGCTTCATAGCAAGACTCCTAGGAGATTTTATGGTTTATTCTGGGGAAATGGGTTAGTGTTGGGGCACTTTTTAAAAAAACCAATGTTATTGACTTATTTAAAGTATGGACCAACGTATTATTAAAAAGTAATATTATCCAAAAAAAGATTTTAATAGAACATGACTATAAGTTTCAGTGATATTATAACATTTTAATATGCATTTTATAGTGTTATTTGTAGATGAAAGACTTTTATTCAGATAATATAATAATAATAATCAGCATTATTATGTACCTATTGTATGTCTGACACTGTGAAAGGTACTTCACAGATATGATCTCATTCATATAGATACTTATTCCTATTTTATAGGTGAGGATACTGATTCATAAAAATGTTAAGTGATTTGCCTAAGCTCTCATAGCTAAAAAAGGGGCCGAGCTAGGATACGAATCCAGGTATATGTTCGTCTGTCTGTAAAAGGGAGAGAACACTAACACACACACAGAGTAACTGTAGGATTAAATGGAACCATCTATAAGGAAGCATTCAGTAAGCTTTAAAATGATGTGCAACTGGTAGACATTATTAATATTGTTGATAGGCTTTGGAATAAGCTACCGGCCTTTGCCATTGGATAACTTTCTGAAGTTTTGAAGTATATTCCTTTTATGTATCCCATCCTCATATTGTATAAATGAAGTAAAAGTGGAACTATAAGCTGACATGAGAATGCCCCTGGACCATTGAGTTAGGATGCAGACACAAAAGATAATGCTTTGAATGGCACTGAGGAGGAAGAGACACGATGAATGTGAAGATTGTCTGGAGGGTGAAAAAAATCACCTGGGAGAAGGCTGCTTGCTTCAACTTCAGTTTTGCTAATTAGTTTTACAGAAAAGCAGCTGTGTTACACCACCCAAGGGGTCAACAGCTGCACGTTTTTCACTCCACCTTTATGAGAGTCAAATTGTTTAAAAGCAAACAAATACTGGTGATCCGTTTGCTGAAAAGCAAGTATCAGATCCATTGGTGTAGCCCTTTCCATTCACCCTGATATGCCATGTAATTTTTTCACATCCGCATTTTCGGCTACGGACACTGCAAACTACAGCCATGGATATTTATGATGATGAACTCTCAAATCCCCTCTAAAAGTGAAATTATGCCCTGCATGATCTGCTCAAGAAGGCAGGAACGCATAGAGTATATTATAAACATGCTTTCTCCTGAAAAGAATTAAAATGTTAAAATTCTGCTCTCTGCTTCCAACTTTAGTTTCTGGAAATATGTTTAATTAATATTTACGTATTAATTGCTATCAAATAAGAATTTATTATTATTTACTATTGCTATTGTGAACTGTTAGAATAATAGTTTGTAATTTATAAAGGCTTTCATATATTTAATGCTTTTAACAACCCTGGGAATTGGGCATTATTATCCTCGTAAATTTTCAATTTCTTTGAAAATACAGTAGGAGGAAATATATACATCCTTAGAAGAACTGATATTCATTCTCCTTAATATAAACCACATAAAAGTAACCTCATTTTTCCTTTCATGCTCTGGCCTCTAGGAACCTCAGATTCTAATGTGAAGAATATTTTTGGCCGTTATATATCAACCTTTATAATTAGCATGCTTTTGCCCTTTTCTTTGTTCTGATTTTCTATTTCTGATTCATCAGCCTCAGGTGATATTGCATATATAATTTTTCATAATCTGCTTCAAGTGTTTGAAATAGGGTAGCATAAGAAAATAAACGAATGCATAATTTGGTTATTAGTGCCTTAATTTTAGAAATAGGTGAAGCTACATGAGCAAATTATAAAGCTCATAATTGGCAGAGCTGGGGCTTCAACCCAGGTCTCTTCATTCCAAATTCCATGTTGTTTCCAGAACGATCCATCCCTTGAGAATAAGGTGAGCTGAGATTTTACTGAATTAATGCCTTGCTCAAGGAGTGAAACTATCACATTTTCTGGCCAAGGTTGCGCAAATCCATACTGTTGCCTTCACTATCTTCTTGAGGTTCCTAAAGTTCCTAAGAAAAAGGGAAAAGCAAAGGAAGCTCTTGGTGTTCTCAGATGTTGCACATATTATTAGGAGATTGGCCATGTTAAAAAAAAAAAAGATGGGAGGGGGAAAGGAGAGGGACTCTGAAACACCAGTGTAGCTGCTATACGCATTCCCTCCCATCTCATCCCAAATAGGAGGAAAACCCACTTCTTCCCAAACAGTCCATACATCTCTGCCTGTTGAGACTTTACAGCAGCTGCCACCCGGTTGTCCCAGCAGCTCAGCATGAACTTTTCTCTTTGTTGGAAAGATGCTATAAAAAGTCAGTGCATCATTTATAGTAGTTATTTTCATCATTACATATTCACAATAATTGAAAGGTGGAAGTAGAGTATAATAAAATAGAGTGGAAAGAAAATGATCTGCAGTAACTTCAGAAACATTTATAGGAAATGCTCAGCTGCTAAAAAAAAGCCCCGCAAAAAACAAAACACAAACACTGGATCTTAAAATACCACGTAAGCCATCCGCATCTGCAAAGCTTTATTTCTAATGCTATTTATTTGTCCAAAGCAATAGAGTTAGTATATAATAGAACCTGAATGAGAATTCTCTCTCCTCCATGTTGAAGGCCTTATGATGAAGTTATTCACTCTCAGAGTGAGCACGACTTCTGGTAGTTAGCCCACCATCCTCATGAAGCCAAGATAATGGGTTTTATTCTGACGTAACTTTGGTCCATTTCATAGCCACGCACTATACCATTGACCCCAGCCAACTGTCTATCAAATGTGTATTTCAGTTACAAGGACAACTGGTTGAGACAATGCAGATGGGTCAATCCAAATTTATCACCTTCAAGAAAAACACACATACGCAGATCTCCATGAGCATGGGTTCCCAGTGCTATCTTTGTCTACAAAGGATAGTTTATGTTTATCAGATATAAAAACGTATTTTCAACAATGAGGCATGAAACATTAGGTTCCCCATGTGTGATATGGAATATATGGACTGGATGGTGTGAAGGAGCTTTATTAACTACAAGGATTTCAGCTAAAAGAAGCAGAACCCCCACTCAAAGTATCTTAAATGCTAATGTAAACATGTTATCCTACGTAAGAAGTTTAGAGACGCTTATTGGGGTGGCTCTGGTGCCAGTCAATTTAGAGGCTTAATGATACCATAGTTGTGACTGAAGTTCTCTCCATCTTTTGGCTCTGTTATGCTGCCGCCAACTTCACCACAGTCAGCTCCCTTCATGATCACACAAAGTTGGCACAGTTCCAGATGCTGTACTCATTCACCACAATGTCAAAGGGGACAAGAGATCCCTTTCTCTCCGTGAGTCTTTTTTATTAGTAATGCAACCTTTTTCTGAAGCCATCCGGCAGATTCCCCTTAATGTCTCCTTGGCCAGAATTCCATCCCATGCCTTTCTCTATATACCACAAGGAAAAGGAAGGAGATGACCACGGTTGACAAAATAAAGTCAAGAAGAAAATGGGTCCCCTGAACAAAATTTTAATTATGCCCAAATGAAGGAAGCAGAGAAATGGATGTTAGGTGAGCAATCGAAAAGGCCTCCCGCAGGTCCACCCTTTGTCCAATCAACATCTAAATATGTACGCTTTGTCCCACTCATACTTGGTAAAAAGTTCTCACATCTACCTAAAATATACTCACACTTCCCTAAAGGAGGATAATCCACAGTTTCATCAGTGAATACCCAATTCTATATCTAAGGACTTTTTGGTTTTTATTTTTGACTTCTTACATCATGATGTGTGAACATATGGCTTAAAAACAAGTTTTCAAGGACAGGTGCAGTGGCTCACGCCTGTAATCCTAGCACCCTGGGAGGCCAAGGCAGGAGGATTGCTTGAGTTCAGAAGTTTGAGACTGGCCTGAGCAAGACTGAGATCCATCTCTACTAAAAAATAGAAAAATTAGGAAAATTAGCTGAGTGTTGTGGGGGGCACCTGTAGTCCCAGCTACTTGGGAGGCTCAGGCAAGAGGATGACTTGAGCCCAAGAGTTTGAGGTTGCTGTGAGCCATGATGACGACGCTGCACTCTAGACAGGCGAGACTCTGTCTCGAAAAAAAAAAGTTTTCATTACTATCATAACGGAATAAACTCTTCTCCTACCCCTCACCCCTACAAGTCAACTCCGATTCTGAAAAAGAGATAGTAGGAAACAACTTACAACAGTCTCATGTCCATAGCACTTACATTCTGTTGATTTGGAGTAGCGAGGACTTCCTATCCTGCCAGTAGAGAGCGGAACCTGGTCACCCAATTGTACAGCTCCAGTTCTTCTCTCAGGAATAGCCTATTTTTTCTTTTCTTTTCTCTTTTCGTTTCTTTTCTTTTCTTTTCTTTCTTTTCTTTTCTTTTTTCTTTTGACAGGGTCTGATTCTGTTGCCTGGGTTAGAGTGTAGGGGTGTCATGGTTGCTAACTGCAACTTCAAATTCCTGGACTCAAGCGATCCACCTGCTTCAGCTTCCCGAGAAGCTGGAACTACCACACCAAGCTAATTTTTTTTTTTTTTTTTTTTTTTTACTTTTGTAGGGACTGGGTCTTGCTGTTGCCCAGGCTGGTATCAAACTTCTGACCTTAAGCAATCCTCCTGCCTCGGCCTCCCAAAGTGAGCCACTTCACTCAGCCAGGAATTGTCTTTCTTTTCTTTGTTGTGATACAAATGGCTTACTGCTCTCTAATACCTCTTTCTTCCTTCTGGCTACACAGCTAGGCCACCTTTCCCAGCCCTCCTTGTGTTTAGTTGTAGCCAGCCACATGGACTGAGGTATATTTCATAGAATACTAGTGGAAATACCATGCATCTCCTGTAGTTTGGGCTCCTAAAACCACCAGCAAATGTGCTTATGTGTTGTTTTCCCCCTTTCCAGCTCACTAAAGTGGAGACACCTGATAAGCTTAAGTGTTGCATAAAGCAGAACCTCTTTCAGCCTGGATCCGTGAATTACTAGATGGATGAAGGCTGCATCACCTACCTTTTCCCTTTTTCAGTTCTGTTATGTGAATACAAGACAAATTCCTACTGTGTTGGAGACATTTAAATATCAGGTTTAGTTGGCAGGGCAGTCACCCTCCCCAGAATGATATAATTCTCATGTATGACAACATTGGAGATAAACATTGGGGAAAATGCCCTTTCTGGGGGCTACATAACTTTAGTATTCTGTATCCCGTTGGTGGGATTTTAGGAGCTCAGGGAATTGCCTTGATGTCCCAGAGGTCTCAGGCCATTGTTTATTAACCTTGGGCTTTCTTTGGTAATACAATTCCTGTGAGAACTCAGTAGGCTTCAGGTGCTTCCAGTCAATTCCATGGGCTAATAACACAGCCAACAAGCTTTTCTAGAAATAGACTGTGAGTCTGAGAATTCCTGACTCCATGCCACGGACTTCTACATGTTGTCGGTCCTCCTAGACCTCAGATTAATGACTTCTGCCCTGAGGCAATGTAAAACAATAACCTCAGGTGGGAAGGCAATACCCATAATCCAATCGTTGCCATCTGGATTTTTCTCTTTGTCCAGCAGAAATGACTTTATAAAGATTGTTTAAGACAGGCCTGGAAAATGAAGCTTGTCTTTTGGCTTAAATTTATCTGCTGCGGCTAAATCCCCTGCTTCCCTCTTTAAGGCAGCCCATCCTCAGTCTTAGCTTCTTTCTTTCCCCAGGAAGCTCCCTGAAATACATCCACTGATGTGCCTACCATTTTCCCCCAAGCCCAATGCCTCCCTAGGCCCGTAGTCTGTGTTCAAGAGCAACAGATGGTTTAACCGATGGCTTCACAGCCTCGTAAAAGGAGTCCCAACCTCCCAGCCTGGTTTCTCACTGCCACCTATAGGATTCTTCCATTTACCCCTTTACTCCTATTAGTCTCTGTTACTTTCAGCATCCCACTTCCAACACCTGCAATGGTGGGGTTTTTAGTTGCTGGAATAGGAAACCAAATCTACCAATTCAATTTTAAGGAAAAATTGAATTTTCTAAAAGAGTTTTGGGTAGGAATCATATGAAAAGGAAAAGCCGTGATCAGAGGATGTGTAGTCAGAAACAATGGCACAAATGACACGTGGAACTGGCTGGGTGGGAGCCCAACTTCCACCGCCACTAACCACGACACGACACGCTGCAGCTCACACCGCTGATGCCGCCAGCACGGAGCACTGGGTTCTGCCGCTGCCACTGGTACTGCTACGGGAAACCAACCTTGCCTCCACAGCCCCTGCCACAGGAATGATTTCTTTGCCATTCCATATCCGGATCCCCATGTAAATCCTGGCAAGTTGCATCTTATTGGCTGGGCCTAGGTCTTATACATACTCCTGACCTGCAAGGGAGGCTGTAAAAATGAGAATCTGGCATTTGTTTCTAACCCTAACTCATAAAATGGGAACTCCCCCAACTAGATAGAGGGCAGGTGGAAGGAATGACTAGTATTAAATATTTCCTCCTGTCCTTTTCAGCAATTAGAAAATGTACTGTCAAAACTTCTATTTTCTAATAGAAAGTTAAAACCTACAATTCATTCAACAAATACTTATTTGTGCTTCCTATGGATCAGACTCAACGATTAGTTGATAGTCTGACCTTTTTGTCTCTGAGAATGAGAGTTTCTTTTTCCTGGATCTCACCTCTGTGATGATGCTGGGGTATCCCCACAATGAGACCCATCCAGCCCACAGCAGATTCCTTCAAAAGCTCGAGTCACCCCTCTCATTGGGAGGTTTCCACCAAGAGGGGAGTATCTGGAGATTGTGTAATTTTAATTCCAATCTGCCTGGGTTAAAATTTTGTTACAGACACCATGACAACTACTCAACAATGTTTACATATGGACCCAGAGCAGAGGCCCCGGAAGGCTAATACTGGCTGTCCTAAAGCACACTTGCAGATCAGCCTGAGCCAGCCTGCAATGCACTCGCTCCAGGTGTTTCCTTAAAACCTTGATGCCAATTAATTCCGCTGTGCCTCACATCCCATCATCCTTGCCAAAAAGAAAACACCTCAGGCTATTTACTCTTTCCATATTTCTATGCCAATGATTCTCTGTGTTTCCTCTTCCCTGGCCAGCCTCCTACTAGTCAACTCTCTTGCAATATTTTATGTCTTCAAGAAATTCCATTTCATGATGAAGAAAAATTCCATCATCTTAATCATCTTCACAGAAGACTCATTACACCTTCTTGAAATTGGTTTAAACCTGGTTTTCTCCCAAGAATACAATTTCCCTTAGCCCTTTCAAGTAGAACTAATTATTCCTCCTTTTCAGCATCAGGTTTTGGTACATGCGTGAATGATATGGAGCGGGAGGGAATCCCCAGCACTGCTTCCAAAGCATCGTTCCTCTGTCATTGCACAAATATCTCTTG
>RJWJ010041064.1:0-13687 GCA_004363605.1 Indri indri | reverse complement strand
GCTCATCACAAAGGGAGCTGCCCTATGGACCAGCTCTGCAAATGAGAGAGGCATATGCTTAGCATTTCCTGATGAAACCAAAATCTGCAGTCCAGAAAGCTGGCGCTGGCCAAAAGATTGACTTCTGGATGAGAATGATGCCTTCGGGAAGAATCCTGCCAGAAACCACTGCCTCATGCATTAGCCCTCTCCCTGGAGGGTAACAGGACCCGCAAGTAACAAAAACTCAACTCACACCAGCTAAGGAAAAAAACCAAATCTGATTTCTTTTTTCTAAAACGACAGAAACAAACACAGATTTTCTCATTATTAATATAAAACTAATACATAGGCTGTTTTCATGTAAACACATAAATTTTTTAAATAATTTTTCTTTAGAATTTTGTATACTATTTGTGCTCCTAAGCACTTTTTAAATATATGTAAAATAAATACGAACTTTTTTTTACCAAAGTGAGATGACTTAATACATTCTGCAGTTTGCTTCTTACGTCACTTCATATAACTCTATCACATTCCTTCCACAGAATTCCATAGTATGGAGGTACCACCACTATTACTATTTCATTATTCTCCTACTAAGGGATGTCTGAATTCTTTCTAATTTTCTACTCGTGCAAACAACGCTGCAATGAACATCCTAGCACCTATACTTCTTTCATGTCCTTGTGGAAGTGTTTCTGTGGAAGAAATTTCTAGAAGTGGCATAACTGGGTCAGAAGTTCTCTGACATAGTAGAAGTTGATTTTGAGGTGAAGAACACCACGTGAGAGAACATTCTGCAGACCAGAGGGGCATAAAATAATACACACGATTAATTATTCATGCTGAACTGCCAAGTGTGCCCAAGGGTATGCTTTTTGCCGTTGCCCAGCCTGCTTGGCAATGCTGGAATCAGTTTTCTCATTAGGACAGAACTCTGCAGAGTAGGGTCCCAGGCTCAGCGTCCCCCTGATCCCTCCAATAGTGACTAGTGAAGGGCTCTGGTGGCAGCACCAGTATCAGTCACGAGCTGGACACACCAGGTGATGGCACACGAGCATGCGCACTGCCGAGCTGAGGGAGCAGCCCGGCGCTGGCAGGTGCTGCTCCGAAGCCAGAACAGCGGCCTCGAGCGGCGTTAGGTGCCAGCACCTGTGCTCGCACGACCCGGGCTGGCCTCTGCCTGTTCAGACAACAAGCCGGGGTCAATTTCTCCCTTACTCTTCAACTCGCCTGGTAACTCCTGCTGTCTAAACCTCTTCTTGACCAATGTTGACAGAGTATGACACAGCAAGCCTCAGGGTGAGTCTCAGCGTCCCGGCTTTGTGAGTGACCAAGGCCCCTGCACGCCAGGGCGGGTCAGAGCGCGCAGGGAGCTTGCGCCAGGGCCTGGCCGGGCTCCCTGCGCTGTCGCTGCTGTTCCCGCGTTCCTGAAACCTCAGCTCTGCCCCGAGGCGAGAGGAACTGGCACAGCTGTTGGAAAACGGCCATGAGGTAAGAAAGAAAGCAAGGAGACGTAGGCAAGGTGGTTAAGGTGCAGTTCGAGAACAGGCACGGGAAATTTTTAAAGAAGCAACATTCCCGTATCTCAGGGTCCCTGTGGATATCTGGGACTGGACACAGCCTTCAAATCTTTATGTTCCTTGGTTTGGCTGTGGGAACAACGGGTCGAAGCTTTCCTGAAGGGCCGTCCCATCCTTCATTCTTCCCTGTTTATTAACCCACAGGTGACACCGATGGCCTCTGGAGCCTCGGCCCCGGAGTCCCGGGCAGGCTAAGGAGGAGCCTGTGCCCGGCCCGTCCGCAGGCCAGAGTGAACCCGTGCCAAGCCCCCAAACACGTGCGGCGCGGCTACCGTTGTTATTGTGTCATTTTAATCTAATTGTACCAGCTGCGACCACACAGAACCGCTCCGGTTTTCCGAGGAAGCTGTCCTGCCCTCGGCTCGCGCGCTGCCCCGGCGCCTGCGCCCCCTCGGCCGTGGCCTCGAGCTCCCGGGCGCACTCGCCCGCGCGTGTCCTCTCCCCTCTCTCGGGGCTCAGGTCCTTGCCCTCAGATACTGTTTCATCTAAAAACAGGCTTTCGGGTCCAAAACAGGTTCCCACCGCCGTGGCGAAGTGCCACTGCCCGTCTGCGCACGGCTCGGGGAGCCCGGAGGAGCTGGCGCGGGCTCGCGGTCCCCTGCCCGGGTGGACAGCGCTCGGGACGGGCCGGGGGGTCGGGTGGGGTCGCCCGTAGGAGCCGCGCCTCCGTCCCCATTCCGCCTCGCGAAGCCCGGCTGCGGGCGGCCGCTAGCGGCACTTTGCCTTCCCGTTACGCACGGTCGCCCTCCAGTGACAGCCAGGACGTACTACTGCCTTCTCAGGCGAAGGCGTCCGGCGCGGCAATGTTGGAACCTTCTGGTTTGTGGGGGAAAGCTCCACGCTGGGGAGTGCACCCGGGGAGCACGATTGGCGGCCCTTCGCTCCTGGGCAGCACCCGGGCTGGGGCCCAAACTCGAGTCCAGCCCCGCGTTGACGGTGCCCCAGCTCCGCACGCTCGGCGGAAACCTGTATGGTGGTAGCACTGACTTAGGAGACCCCATTATTTGGTGGGAGGTGGGACATGTGTTCAGGCAGACAAAGGTGTCAGAGGGGGCTCCACCAGTGGATGAAAAGCCCAGAACAGATCGCCTGCCCGGGGCCTCCCTGAGGGCACCTCCAGCTCCAGGGAACAGGGGAGAGCAGAACTCCTCTGTCCCCAGAACTGCGTCCTCAGAGCCACCTGGCCCTCGCCACACCCACCTGCTCCAGACACAGACCTGAGGAGCCAGTGTGTTCTGCGCTCAGCAAGCATTCAGGCAGGGGACCAGACTGCACTCTCCTTTTCTCCAGATACCTCCTAATCTTAACTACGGATTTCCTTGCAGCCCCCTTGAGGGAACAGCCTCTCTCCACACACACTACACTCCCGCAGAACAACCCCCTCTCCTCCCTGTGCTCTTATGGGGGGGCGGAGTAGCCCTGCAGAGAGGCCTGGCCTGACTGCTGGGGTTCCTCAGACTTAGAATGTGGGGTACTTAGCATTATCCACAGCTTTGGGCCTTAGCTAACATTGCTGGGTAAGAGGACAAATCCCCCACCCACGTGAAATAAGTGCATTAACAGAAGCAGATGCACTCAGGACAGAAGGAGCAATCAGAGCTGCCACGTATGTTTGTGCAAGTTGCACACTGCACAAAAGCATCTGGGAGGGGGAGTCCTTGGGATCTGGAATTCAGCCCTTATCTGATGATGAAGCTGTGACCCCTGGCACAGCACTATGTCTGCCGGGAGGAAGAGGTACACTTTTGCATCTCACCTGCTCTCCCTGAGCAGGGCCAGGAGCCCCGCCAGGCCGTGCCTGCCCACAAGGACTCCCTTTTCTTCACTTTCACAAAGGCACAGATAGGGCCATCTGCAGCCCTTGGGGACTTAGGGGGCACTCCTCGGAGAAAAGGCTCTTTAATGGAGCCTTAGCCGCGGACTCTTTGGCCTCTGTGGGCCCCAACTGGCCCCTGTCCTCCCACAGGAGAAATTCCTGTCAGGTGCTCAGTGGACTAGCTGAGGGCAAACATTTTCCAGGGCTCGTGGTCTCCATCAGGGGGCGCTGCTGGGCAGTGTCAATACTCCTGGAAAAGCCTGCTGTTGGCTATAAGGTCAGAAAAGTCTGTAAGGGCAGAAGATGTGTATTTGCCACCCTTCTGCTGTGTGCGGCCTGGTTCCTCCAGCCAGGTTGCGGACAGCCTGCCCTCGTTTCCCTCGTTCCCAGAATACCTCAGATACTCAAACGTACTTCGAGCCTGGAAGGGCACGACAGTCCCGGTGGGCAAAGATTAAGGTGGCGGCAGAGGTGGGGTTATGGCTTCTCCATCTGGTCTGTAAAACCCAGAGAGTTTAGCACATTTTGGTGTGTGAAATGGGACAGGGATGTGCTTCCTCGTGGCCTGTCAAAGGACTGGGTAAGTGTGCTCATTTCCTAGGGCTGCATGGACAAGTACCACAATCTGAGTGGCTTCAACAACAGAAATGTGTTGTCTCATGGTTCTGGAGGCTGGAAGTCCGAGATCGAAGTGTCGGCAGGGTTGGTTCCCTCTGGGGGCTGTGCGGGAGACGCTGTTCCCTGCCTCGCCACCAGCTTCTGGCCATTTGCGGGCCATCTGTGGTGTTCCTCGGCTTGTAGAAGCATCACTGGCTTCTACATCTCTGTCTTCATCTTCACATTGCATTCTCCCCGTGTGCATGTCTGCGTCCGGTTTCCTTTTCTTATGAGGACGAAGTCATATTGGATTAAGGCCCACCCAAACACCTCACCTTATGTAGTTACATCTGCAACACTGTTTCCAAATAAGGTCACATTCTTAGGACTGCAACATATGAATTAGGGGGGAGGGGTTAAAAGTAAGATTTCCCCAGACAAGACTGCACTGAAGTCCTCATAGTCTACCCATTGCCCTGGTGACCAGAGGAGGGGAATGTTGGAGAGAACGGAAGTTCGGCTTATGGCACCCACAAGAAAGCTTTTCCTTCTGCATCAGGTTTGGATGGAGATCGTGTCTGACCTGCAGGTAACCAATAAAATCTCTAAGACAGACAAACAGCCAGATGCTGTCTTACTGATGTGTCCCCAGACCATGAAGGGGAAGGAGGCCTTAGAGGCCAGAGAAACTCAGGCGTGTAGTGGCAGGGCAGACGGGTCAGGGCGAGGGAGCCGTCACAGCCCTGCTGAGGTTGTCCCTTCGGCTTTCAACCATCATTGCAAAGATCTTAAAATTAACAATAGCTTAAAGGCCTGTTTTAGTCGATGTATTCTTGCTTGCAGAAAGGTCAAAGTTCTGGCTGAATATCACAGCGTTTAATTCTTGAGCGCTGTGGCCAGACTGGCTCTCATGTTGTCTGAGTCGTGGTATTTAAGTCCGATCGCAGATAAAAGTCACCCATAATCTCAGTTTGGGCCTCTGATGAGACAGGTGGAAAACAGCCCTCCAATGGCCTGTGCATGCATCACTGGCAAAAATGCAGTGGACTCAATAAGCCATCTGGTTAGAGCTTCAGCCCGTAACCAGGAGTCCTTATACTGCTGCTAATGGGTGGGCTACAGGCAATCTGTGGCCCCCTAAAACTGAAATGTATATGTGTGTGCTAGGGAGGACCTCTGGAGAGCCCCCTAAGGCCCCCTCGCTGTGGGCTGTGACCATCTCTCTTCAGCCCTCCGGCTGCCTGAGTTGGACCGGCTGGCGCTCCTGTGACACTTGTCACCATGCAGGACTGTGTGGTGTCTGCCCAGATATCCCGGCTGTTTGAAAAGCGTGGGTCTAACACACTCAGAGTGGTGTTGTCGTGAAGGCCCCCTCCCCAGCCCAGCATCATGCACAGGTGTTAGTATCCATGTGTCATGTTGTCGTGTGCTCCCAATCTCCCTTAAAGGCCACGGTCATTACCGGTGTTATTAACCTGGGCTAAGGAAGTCTGTCCTCAACATTCCCATTTTCAGGAAAGCGAGAGAATTTCAGGCTCTTTCTGAGCCAAACTTGGTTTGCACCCTTGAGAGTGATCCCGACAGGTGTGGGAGAGGTTGACACTAAGTGTCCACAGGACGCAAGTCCTCGCTGTGGTTCTCCCTGCCATTGCCAGTCTTGGGTCATTCGGGCCATGGAGAGCTGGATGTGTGGGTAAGAGATGGGGTGTGCTTCTGAGCCCCTGGAGAAAAGGGACACTGGTTTGGACTAAGGCCCGAGGGAAGCTCTGGCTGTGAGGTGTGCTGCATCGGGCCGGCAGGGAGGAGTGGCCAGGATTTGGGAACAGGATATGGACAATCCCTGGATTGCAGGGCGGCTCCCTTGTGGGGGGTGCGGGTGTCCCTGGAGGGTCACAGTGGTCATGTAAGGCCCCTCCTCCCTTTCACATGGGCAAGTCCCTGAACATTTAGGGTCCTTCCAACATCTGAGACAGGTCTCAGGATGGGGCCCCACCTGTCCTGAGGAGGGCGGAGGGCTGAGAGAACAGGTGAGGCAGGTGAGGGGACCAATCTTTTAGACCCAGGTGGAACCATAATCTGGTGAGTTTGAAATTAACACCGTCTTTTCGTCCGCACTGAGCTCTGCACATCAGGCCCAGAGCAGGTAGTCGGGTCTTGCGAGGACACCCCCATATCTGCCTCTGTAGTCTGGTCACACAGCGGGGCTCAAGCACAGGTTTTGCGACAGGGGTTCTCCACCAGGGCTGCGCTTCGGCAGAGCAGGCTGTGGGCTGCTTGGCCCTGAGGGTGTCGCACCCCTAGCCTCTGATGGAATGGCTTCCTGGGCTTGAGTGTCCCTGCTCCTGACCCCCAGCTGATGGGTAGAAACAGTCTGATTCAAAATTAGCCATCTTACTTTCTTGTTGACTCACTACTCAAAAAGAGAGGTATTTTCTGCTTCCTCCCCTTAAGAGGCAGTTGGACTTTTTGTCCTGAAAATGGAAGTGTGCCTCGCCCCGGGGGAGAGTTGAGTGTTTTGTTCTTAAAAGCCTAGACTCATAAAATAGTAATAATTAAGGGGGTTTGGAATAGAAGAAAACCCCATGGATTGTGTCCCAAGAATAGCCCATGGATGGAGGAGACTGGTTGGGGACAGGTGTTCCCATGGGGGCCAGGGAAGTGGCAGGCCCCCAGGCGGGGTGGGAGGGGACGTGTGGATATGTGTGGAGGCTGCCTCTGGGGGGTGGCTTGGAAAGGGCAGGTCGGGGGGCAGTCTGCACCCACACGTGAAGGGCCAGGGGTCTAAGCACTAAAGAGAGAAAGACCAGGGCCCGGAGGCTGCATCCGCATTAGGCAGAAGAAGCAGCAAAACGGCGACCCAGGCCCAGGGGTGAGCATCCTCTTTCAGGACATTGATGAGCCCTGGGGCATTTGTTTAATCTTCTGGAAAGAGGGAGCCTCAGAAACGGACTCACAGTGAAGTTTTCATATACCTTCATGAATGAGAGCTTGAGTTGGATATAATATGATTTAGGGAGATAAAGGTGACATTCTCACACCTGAATGTTAAGAAGCACGTCACTACCCATCACCAACCTTCAGGGGTCCTGTCCACCCACAGGACACAACCACAATGCAGAAATAAAAAAGGAAGTTGATAGGATTAAACGCACAAATAGTTCATCTCTGTAGCTATTCCGTAAGGTGCAGGGTTGACTTTTAAAGAAAGTGAGAGGGAGGTCAGGGGTGGCATTCCCCAGACACAGTGGCTGAGCTCGGAGATCTCCCTGTGAAAACTCTCGCTTACAAAATTCTTGCTGGCCAGGTGCGGTGGCCTCAGCACTTTGGGAGACTGAGGTGGGAGGATCACTTAAGGCCAGGAATTCAAGATCAGCCTGGGCAAAACACATCGAGACCCCTGTCTCTACAAAAAATAAAAATAAAAAAATTAGCCAGGGATGGTGGCACGTGCCTATAGTCCTAGCTACTCAGGAGGCTGAGGCAGGAGGATCAGCTGAGCCTGGGAATTCCAGGTTGCCATGAGCTATGATGGCACCACTGCACTCCAGCCTGGGTGACAGAGTGAAACCCTGTCTCTAAAAACAAAGGGGGAAAAAAAAACCCTCTTGCTTAAAAAACTAAGCAGATGGTCACCAAGTCACTAGTAGACCGGAATACAGGACCGCTCATATATGTGGGGGCAGCACTGTCAGCATGGCGTCCCCACCCCCACCCAAACCTGCAGGAAGCTTCTCGAAGGGACAAAGGAGCCAAGATTAGGAGGAACAGGACCTGGCGCTCTCAAGATAGATGAGGGCGCCCTGGTGCTGGGGCAGTAGTGCAAGACCACAGGTGAAAAGTGAACTCCGGAGCTGACCTGAGGGGCAAGGTGGAGTGGATGGTTGTCACCACAGACTAAAGGACTCGGCTGTCCCAGTCCATGAGAGGGGAAAGGGGAAGTGGGTGTCCAGGACCCACAGGGGCACAGACAAGTGGGCCGAGCTTCGGAGTGAGGCTGAAGAGCCCGGACGTGTCTGGTGGGAAATGGGGACCCGGGAGGGCGGGACAGGGGAGTGCTGTGCTGTGAGCGCGTTCCCCAGAACTCCTGGGCTGGAGCTTGGTCCCCAGTGTGGCGGTGTCCGGAGGTGGGGTCATTGAGAGCCGATTAGGTCATTCAGAGGGATTAGTGCCGCTCTGGAGGGTATTAATAGGTTAATTCCCACATTCACTTGCCTTTCTGCTTTTCCGCCTGGCCATGACATAGCACGAAAGCCCTCCCCAGAAGCGGCCACTGTACCCTTGGATTTCCCAGCCCCCAGTGCTGTAGGAAATAAATTTCTTCCCTTTATCAATTACCCAGTCTCTGTTATCCTGTTAGAGCAACAGAACAGGGACTCAAACAGAAGCTGGTGAGAGCCTCCCAGCCACCTGCACGTCAGGGGTGAGGGACCCCAGATACTTCCCAGGCCGGCTCTCCCTCCCTTGGTGGCTCAGGGCCTCAGTGTCGGGAGCCTGGCAGCAGGTGGCATGAGACAGGCGGAGGTCCCCACGTCTTAGGGAACTGGAACATCTGGTGTCTCTCTCTCTTGGGCAGTGCTGGAGAAACTTTCCAAATTCTTGTATTTGGAAGATGTTTTCTTATATGCTACTCTTTTCTCCATACCCCTCCCTGCCCAAAAATGATTGCTTCATGGCTTTCTTTGCTAATTTTATAAATAATTAACACCTTTGTCTTGAAACACATGTTCTCCAGCTGTTAATTATTTGATTAGACTGCAGTTTTCTACGTTTAGTCATGACTTCCTGGTGATGTATTCGAGGCCCTTTAATTAGATTTTTGCAAGGCCTGATTGGATGTGGTAGATACCCCGTGCCTAAAGACTCCCGGGCTAGCAAATCTCACTCATAACGGGCTGATTTAGCTCGGAGGGAAGAGGATAACTGTATCCCCAAATTTAGGAGCCTCCTCACTGAGGTGTTCCCGGGCACTTGTGTCTTCTCATTGCTGCCCTCAGACTTTGGCATAGGGGTCCTCCCCAGCCTGCTGGGAAGAGTCTCCTACAGACCTGCAGTGTGAGGAGGTGGGTGCCACTTCTGATCTCATGTCCCCCAGCCCAGCCCACTGCCTTGCTCCTGTGGTCCTTCCAGCTGCCCCATCCAGGTCTTTCCAGGTGTCGCGCCTCAGCCCCGGCAGGTCAGCCAAGGCGGGGGACACTAATGCAGAAGCAGGCTAGGTCTGTGGCTGCCTATTGACACAGTTACATTCACACAAGGCTGCACTGTATAGGAAAGGATTCTGGGGGCGGGGCTCCCAACAACGGAGGGTCTATGTTGCAGCACGCAGATGACTCAGGCAGATGCTTTCCCACTGCGTCACGGCTGTCCTGCAAGTCTCCTCGCGTGAGCTTGCGTGCAGCCAGGTGGAATGTCTTCTCAGTCCCTGTTGCTGCCTTGCCTACACGCCTGACCGAAAGCCACCTTTGTTCCTCCACTGGAGGCACCTTTGTCTCTCCTCTGCCCGGCCTGGCTGCAAGTGGATTTTCCCCTAAATGAGGTAGAAACAGTACTGCCTTGTCACTCCCAGCAGATGGCTAATGTCTTAGAGTTATAAAAGACGGCGGGAGGAGGCGGGGGTTGGGGGGGGGTGGCTGGAGGAATGTGAAATCGAGGCCTGGTCTGCTGAGTGGCCGGGTTGACACCTCAGCTCTTGAACTGCATGGACCCCTTCAGCCAGAGACTGGGCATGAAACACCCAGGGAACCAAGAGGGCTGGAGGCATAAAACAGCACAAGGGGAGAAAATGTGCGTTTGGGAGGCAGAGATGTCTGATGGCATGTTGGCTTTCTCGCTCAGGGGTTGTGTGATCCTGGGCAAATTCCTCAACCCCTCTGAATCTCCGTTTCCTCGCCTGTAAAGCAGGGACTGCAGGGCCGTCCTCACAGAGTTATTGCCAAGAGTCAATGGGCCTAACAGGTGAATGTGATGTGTGAGCCTTGATGGGAAGCTGGTTGGAAAAAAATCAGGGAAATTTAAATACGGTCTCTAGAATGTCATCTAGTGCGGCATTATTGTTCATTTCCTTGGTGCAAGGATGGCACTGTCCTTAAGAAGAACTCGCATGTTCTTAGCAGATGCACGCTGAAATACTGAAGGTGAGGAGTCGTGGGTCTACAGCTCACACGCAGATGGTGCCGCAGCAGAAAGTGTGTTCGCACAGAGGTGAGGGGACAAAGCTGGGTTGTGAAATGCTAACTGCTGAATCGAGGTGGTGGGTATTCACATGCTCACTGCTTATTCTTACCATATTTCTTAATGGTTAAAATGTGTCAGCTAAAAATTTGGGGAAGAAAAGAATAAGTGAGCAAGGTTTGTCAGGCACTCCCCACGATGCCCCGGTTGGCATTATTTATTTGACAAATATTCACTAAGACATCAGCCAAGAAGGAGGATGAGCTCACCAGATACTGACCCGGAATAAAGCAAGGGTTTCGAGAGGCCCAGGGACAAGCATTAAGGGACCAAAAAAAAAAAGTGCACGTGTTGACCGTAGATACTGTTGAGTGCTGTGAAGATGGTCCACAGGTGGGAGTCTGAGAAGGGGCGTGTCACACTGGCTTGGGTGTCCTCTAAGCAGGTGGAATGTGAGCTGAGGATGGGCTGTGCCAGGGAGCTGGCTGTGCAGAAATACCCCCCATCCGTGTGTCCAGGGGCCCTAGAAGGGCCCAGGATGCCAAAGGGGGCAACATCGGCCTAGAACCAGGAGAGGGAGTGTTAGCTTCCTCTCTGGGAAATGAAGCTGCAGCCAAATTTATGCTCTTACACTCTTCAGTCTGTCCAGACAGGCCAGATACCATCAGCCTCCCTGACCAGTGAACTCCATGGTGTGGGGGCAGGAGGGAGTGACCAGGGTTCCTGCTGGGCCACTTCCTGGAACCAGCTGGTGATCTGGAACTGACACTAGAGGCAATCTCAGAGGTCCTTTACCCAGGCCCTGACATTGGCCAAGGCACTTCTCGGGAACACAATTAACCAATGAAAAGATGTTCCACTTCATTCATAATGAAAGAAATGCAAGTCGAAGTTCAATATTTTCACCCATCAGATTGGTAAAGACTAAGAAGACTGATAATAGGGAGTGCTGGTGAGGCCGCGGGGCAGCCCTCTCACCCACTGCTTGTTTAGTCTCTCACAGAAAATTTGGGTAATTTGGCAATACCCATCAAATTTGAAAATGTGACCACCTTTTGGATCAGCGATTTCATTTTATTGACTCTATTCTGAAGATACCATCAGAGATGTGATTTTTTTTTAAAACAATGTACAAGGATGGTCACTGAATTAAATCTATAGAATTTGCAGCATTGCCGTAACTGTGTCACCAAAATGGAAATAACTCAAATGTCCACCAGAACTGCCTAAATAAATTACATATGGGAATACATTTAATATGAGTGAAGTTTTGGAAATAAAGTTATATTATATGTGGGCTGGGCATGGTGGCTCATGCCTGTAATCCCAGCACTCTGGGAGGCTGAGGCAGGAGGATTGCTTGAGGCCAGGAGTTCTAGACGAGCCTGGGCAACATAGTGAGAGCCCTGTCTCTACAAAAAATTTTTTTAAAGTTAGCTGGTGGCACTGGTGCATGCCTGTGGTCCTAGCTACTCAGGAGGCTGAGGCGGAAGGATTGCTTGAGCCCTGGAGTTTGATATTACAGTGAGCTATGATTGTACCACTGTACTCCAGTCTGAGCAACAGAGTAAAACTGTGTCTCTAAAAAAATTAAAAATAGGCTGTGCATGGTGGCTCATACCTATAATCCCAGCACTTTGGGAGGCTGAGGTGGGGAGGATTGCTTGAGCCCAGAAGTTCAAGACCAGCCTGAGCAACATAGCAAGACTCAGTCTCTACAAAAAATAGAAAAATGAGCTGGGTGTGGTGGCACTTACCTGTAGTCCTGGCTACTTGGGAGGCTGAGGCAGGAGGATCACTTGAGCCCAGGAGTTTGAGGTTGCAGTGAGCTATGAGGATGCCACTGCACTCTATCCCAGGTAACGGAGCAAGACCCTGTCTCAAAAAATAAGTAAATATTTAAAAATAAAAATTTAAAAAGATACGTAATAACAGTATAGGTTAGTGTATACGTTTAAAAAAATCCAGAAGACTGCATACCAAAATGTTAATAACAGAGATCTAGCTGGGTGTGGTGGCTCACACATACAGTCCCAGCTACTCAGGAGGTCAAGACAGTAGAATCACCTGAGCCCAGGAGTTTGGGACCAGCCTGGGCAATATAGTAAGATCCTGTCTCTAAAAAAAGAAAAAAGAAAAAGAAAGAGAAAAAAACTTAGAGATTTCTTGGGTATGAAATGCTGGGGCTTTCATTTTCTACAGTATGTATTTCCGTAATGTTTACATCTTGTATCACAAGCATGTATTGCTGTTGCAAGCAGAAAAGAAAAGAGTTTAAAGTGAGGGAAAGTGAGAGAGGATGGAAGGAAGAACCCTAGTGGATATTTGTCCTTCTTTGTGGCCAGCCAGTGTCTGAACCCCCTTGGAACATTTGGGTCATTCTCCTATCTCACGGTGCCCACCACAGACGTTGTAAATGGCCTTTTGACACCAGGCTACTGTGGCTGTGTCACGGAAGGCACAGGGGGACTGTCCCAAAGCTCGGCCCTTAGCCCGAGGGAGCCAAGGAGCTCATGATGGGACTCAGGTTTTCTGCCACTTGCAATCAGAGTCTTAAATGATCACTAACATAAAGAAGGATACTCAGGGTCTCATGAAACCCCCAGAATTGAACGAACAAGCCTTAGGAAAGGCTGAAACCAGACAGACTCTGGGGACCCCAGCAGGAGTCTGTGGACCTTCTCTCTAGAGAGCTGCCCCGCTGGGAGTTCTGACAACTCTCAGCTCTGGGTCTCTCAGTGCTGAATTCCTGCACAGGCTGATCTGATTGGCCCAGCTGAGTCAGCCACGGTGAAGGGCGGGGTGCAGAGGGTGCTAGGGAGACCACCCACGTCCATAGAGCCCTAGTTTGCCCGGCTGCCAGTAGCCAAGCACCGCAGCCTGGGCGGTTTACACAGTGGCAGTCTATTGTCTCACAGTTCTGAAGGCTGGAGGTGTGAGGTCAAGGTGTCAGCAGGGTGGGTCCTTCTGAGGCTGTGAGGGAGAACCTGTTCCATGCCTCTCCCCTGGCTTCGGATGGCTTGCTGGCAATCTCTGGGGTCCCTTGGCTCGTATAAGCATCACCCTGATCTCTGCCTCGTGTTCACCTGGTGTTCTCACTGTGTGCATATCTCTGTGTCCAAATGCTCCCTTTTTATAAGGACACCAGTCATATCGTATTAGGGGCCCACCGACTCCAGTGTGACTTCATCTTAACTAATTACATCTGCAATGACCCTATTTCCAAATAAGGTCGCATTCCAAGGTCCTGGGGGTGAGGTCTCCAACATACGAATTTGTTGGGTAGAGCGGGTGGCACACCGTAACCATCAGAGGCAAGCTCAGGGGAGAGATCTGGGCTCGGAGTCACGGGCATGTGGTGAGTGGGAAGCGCCGGCAGCAGACTTTCCCGGGAAGCCAGGGAGGCAGAAGGAAAGGCAGGAGGGCGTGGTGTCCGGAAGGACCAAGCCACAGATGGGTTCCGAGGACGAGGAAAGGACCAAAAATGTCAAAAGCTTCTGAGAGGGAAAGCAAGCAGTGAGCAGCAGCAGCTGGATTTGGT
>RJWJ010041063.1:0-13691 GCA_004363605.1 Indri indri | reverse complement strand
ATAAAAGTTTATTTTCAAAACAACCAGTGGGTCAAATTTGGATTGTAGACAATAGTTTTCTGAGTGCTGTTTTAAATCACTAAGTTTTGGGGCAGTTTATGTGTTAACACATACCTGAAACACTAGCTGAGTCCATTTACAGCTGTGCAAGCTCAGACAAGTTTTTTGATCTAATCTCAATTTTCTCAGAACTGGAGAAAATATGAAATAGCACCTATACCTCATAGGTTTATTATAAGGATTAGAAAAAGGATGATATTAAACACTCAGTAGAATGACTGACATGCAGTAAACATTCTGTTGTTTTTGTTGCTATTAATTTACAAAACAGAAACAGGTAGGAACAGAAGTTAATAAAAGGTACTAAGACAATGCATCCAGGCCAAAACTACAACACTGCTCACCCCAATGCAGCCACTATCCCCTGGGTCCCAGATCCCTGCTTATCTAAGCTCAGCTCGCCAGGACTTCTAGAAAAACCAGTAATCTGTAAAAAGTAGTCCTGCTTTTGTAAAAGACACAATATATGAAGATCTTATTAATCCAAGTAAAATCTTTCTTATGCTCTCAGGGTTAATACAAAGATTTTAAAAAAGTTTTTGGGTTTTTTTTGGATGGCAGCATCATCATAGCTAACTGTAAGCTCACGCTCCTGGGCTCGAGTGATCCTCCTGCCTCAGCCTCCCAGGTAGCTGGGACTACAGGTGCAAGCCACCGTGCCCAGCTAATTTTTTTTTTTTTGGTAGAGACGGGGTCTCGCCCTTGTTCAGGCTGGTCTCGAACTCCTTAAGTCAAGCAATCCTCCCATCTCTGTCTTCCAGAGTGCTAGCATTACAGGTGTGAGCCACTGTGTCCAGCTAAAGTTTAATTAAGAACCATTCTATCCAACCTATCCATTCTTATTTAACATTTTTAATTTTGGCATCATAATTGATTTATTATGAGTTATTCTATACACTGAGAACATTTTTGTGTGTAATATACATAAAGATGAATAATAACAGGGACACTCCTGGGAGCACAGTACAGCTTACGAAACATTAACAGACACTGGAGCACTCTGCATACCCCCACTCGAATGCATCCCCTGCCAGCCTTGTCAGTAGCCGCCATTCTGAATTTTGTGTTTATTATATTAGTCTTCATTATAACTGTACCAAATGTGAATATATTCCTAGGTGACGTAGAGTTTAGTTTTGCCTGTTTTTGATCTTTTTATATTTGTTAATGTACCAGCAAAGGTTTTGCTTTTGTATTCCATTCCATCACATAAATACACGATTCCTTCATCTATCAATTCTACTGTGATAGGCTGTTTCAGTGTTTTGCTAGCACCACAGGTAGTCCTAGGAGCACTCATATACATGTTTTATGGACATGTGCAAGAATTTGTCTGGTAAATACACCCACAGTGACTGCTAGGTTTTGAAGTCTGCCTGTTTTAAACTTTACAAGAGAGATGCCAAAATGATTTTTAAAGTGGTTATAGCTCTTTCTACCTGCAGTTGTTAAGGATTCCCACTGATAACATCTTCATTAAATTTGGAATTGAGAGACTAAACAATTTGCCAATTTAGTAGGTGCAAAAGGGTGTCACATTGTAGCTATAATCTGTAATTAGGAATGGACTCCCTTCAAATGTTTGTTTCCTCTTCTGTAAAAATCTGCTGGTGTCGTTTGCCCATTTTTCTACTAGGTTGTCTTTTTATTAATACTTCTATATTTTCTGTGAAAACCGTCCAATTTTACCGGTCGCATTTAAGTCTTCAATTCACCTAGAACTGCTTCTGTTTATGCCACCAGTCAGAGGAGGTCTCACTTCATTTCTCTACAGGGAGAACCCCACTGACCAGCGTGCACTCATCAAGTTTCCATGTATGTGTGGGTCTCTCTTTTGGTGTCACTGGCCTTAAGGTTAGAATTAACTGTTCCTTAAATGTCTTTTAAAACTCACCTATAAAACTATCTGGAACTGACCGGTTTTTTGTTAGTTTGTTTTTATAGAAAGATTTTTAACTACTGATTGAATTTGCTAGTCATAGGATTATTCTACTTTTTTTCCCCCAAAAGCCAGCTTTGTTAGCCTTGCATTTTTCTAGATATTTAGGTGCTGCAAGTCAGGGGTAGAGGACAGATGTCTCCTTTTCATCTATTTTTTTGGGAGGCCCTGGATTCTTTTTTTAATTGACACACAGTAATTGTACATATTTATAGGGTACAGTTTTGATACATGTACACATTGCGTAAAAATGATATCCAGGTATTTATTATGGCATATCCATCGCCTCATACATTTATCATTCTTCATGGTAAGAACATTCAAAATCCTCTCTTCTGGCTATTTTGAAATACACAATGCAATAATGTTAACCACAGCCACCTCACTGTGCAACAGAACACCAGAAATCATACCTCTTATGAAGTTGTTCATTATATTCTTAGTAACATTTTAAACTGTGCAGCTTGTGGTGGGAATATAAAATTATACAACTACCTTGGGAATGTAGTTTCCAAAGTCTGGTAGTTTCTTGTAAAATTAAACATATGCCTACCCTATGACTCAGCAGCTTCACTCCTTTTTATTTAACTAAGAGAAATGAAAACATATGTTCACAAAAACATGTGTATAAGAATGTTCATAGCAGCTTTATCCATAACAGCCAAAACCTGAAAACAACTCAGTTGTCCATCAATAAGAGACTGGATGAACTACAGTATATTCATACAATGGAATAAAAATCAAACAAAACAACATGGATGAATCTCAAAAAAAATTATGCTGAGTGAAAGAATTGAAAGAAGACTTATACAAAAGTACATATACTATGTTTCCTTTGACAGGAAGTAGATAAAAATAAAACAATAAATAAAAAGAGTACATATTATGTGATTCCATCTATATGAAATTCCGGAATAGGCAAAATTAATCTATAGTACAGGTATTTGCATTTTCCAAAACTCAACTGACTATACACTTAAGAGTTGGGCATTTCATCGTGCTGTATGTACATTTCACATTAAAAGAAAACAGTATAAACAAACATTGAACTCTAGTTAATCATGTGCATGCTGAAGTATTTCAGAACTACTGACATCTAATTTATTTTAAAATGTATTAAAAAATTAGTGGATTAGTGGATGGATAGGTAAAGCAAGTATAATAAAATGTTAACTGTAAAATCTAAGTGATGGATATGTGAATGTATACTAAAACATTTTTTCAGCTTTGTTGTATGTTGAAAATTTTCATGACAAAATGTTAGAAAAAATGTTACTCCAAAGTCACATATTCTTAATTTCTAAAAGAGGCAATTTTTTGTATTTACAATTTACTACTTTGACAAATTAAGAATAGACTTTTTCCCCCATGAAATTCTTGAATGAGTGACAAAGTATAAAATACCATTCTGTACCTGAGTCTACGGTTTCACTTCTTGATTTCTCCCTTGTGCCATGAGACATCTTCCCTTTTTCCTGAGTTTTCCACAAAAAAAAAGCATAGCTTTTTATTATAGTGTTCTTTCTCTTAAAACATTAAGGATTAAGACAGTGTTATCAAACACTGCCATTCAGTACCTTAGCAATTCTTATTTACTTCTAAATTAATAGTTGTATTAATATAAATTATCTAAATTAATATAAGGAAACATTGCAAAAAATTAAATAAAACCATCACAAAATAAAAAGCAAATAACACTTTCAGTTGACTTACAGCAATCGTTGCCTTGGAGGAAGTTGAACTTTTATTACTTAAGATAACAATGTGTGTCATCAGCTGAAATTTCTGCTCCCAGCTGTGATGAAGCAACAGCTTCTATACTAGCTCTCTTGCCATAAACAACCAGAAAATGGGGGGTTGGGAGTGGCAACTTTATTTATGCGCAGGACAACATTAACACAAGACTGAGTTCCCTGAAAAAAGGGAAACTCAGAATGTGAGCCCCATGAATGCCACCTCCCCACACATACAATTTCTAGATGGGGGCGCAGCAAGCTGAAGTCCATGCGGAGCATGGAAATCCCACTCAGCTGAGGCGGCACCTGGAATAAGCTGCCCGGAGGAGAGCGTGGTCATTTGGTGCGGGAACTACCCAAAAGTCCTTGACTGAGTACTGTCCATGTACTGGGTGAGACATAAAGTCTACCAGAAAGCAGCTATCATGGGGAAACAGCCTAACAGATGAGAGAGGACAAGCAGCACTGGGGAAAATCAGAAAATGCAGACCTCACACCCGGCTATTCAGCAAAGACTGCACTTAGCATGCTATCTCCGGTCAATACTGATCCCAAGAGGGCAACAACTGGTTCTCCGGGGCTGGGGGGCGGGGGGGCGGGAAACTTTGATATTACAGTGGTTTGTGACCCTTCACAGGGACCCAGTATGTAAACAGATATACAGTATACTTGCAGTATTAAAATTTAATTGTGTTTGTGAGGGAAGGGGAAAAAAAGTCTAAAAGGCCTCCTTCGGGATGCAATGCAAACGAGTCGAGAAACACTGCTGTGAACTAAAATAAAATCCTAAGCCCCACACCCCTACTGAATGGACCCCCTCTTGGCCAAGGGGACCCCAGAAAAACCTTAAAACTGAGCTCATGGCCACTAAGGGAACCAAGGTTGGATGCCTTGGGCAGTAAGATACTAAATTATAAATAGGACACAAGGCCATGCACGGCAAAGGTTAAATCACCTACAGGCCACCAATTTGCTTGACAGATCACTTGAGTCAGTTTATTGGGGCTTGTCTTTGATTATCTTAAGACAGTCCGAGCTTTTACATAAAACTTCATTTCGTTAACCAATTACAAATCAAAGAATTTTTAAACCCATCTATAACCTGTAGACTCCTGCTTCGAATGTCCTGCCTTTTTAGGCCAAACCAATGTACACCTTCCATGTACTGATTTATGATTTTACCTACGATTCCTTTCTTTCTATAATGTATGAAACCAAACTGTAACCCAAGCACAGCAAGACCACTTGCTCAAGACTTCTTGGGTGTGGGTCCCCAGGCTGTGATGGTACATATTTGGCTCGGAATAAACCTCTTGAAATTATTTTACAGAGTTTGGATTTTTTCTGTTAATACTGCCCTAGAGCATGGCCTACTCTCGACATACCCTAAACAAAGCCTAAAAGCAACCTCTGACCAGATCCACCACTGAGACACAGACTGGAGTTTGTGCTAAGCAGAATTCTAAGATGACTTTTATAATTACACCCCCGCCCCAATCAAGGTCCAATCCAGTGAAATTGTCTATATTAAAATAATTTAAGGCCATAAGGCAGGAATAGTGATAAAAGTCTGATTTCTATAAAAGTTATACTAAAAGTTAACCAGCCATTGTTCCCTAACTTCCCTACTGCTCTAACTGCTCACTGCTTAAGGTCACATCTCCTTGACAGGTGCAAAATTTGTGACTTTCCCAATCACTTCTATAGATGACATCACTATTGTAAAACCTAAGACTGGTCTTTGAGATGTCTTCCAGACTCCGCATTCAGGGAGACCAACTGACATCAACCAGACCAGTGGCCATGTGTGGGAACCGATCCAACAAGTCCTGCATCCTGCAACCACCTATCCAGGAAATGTCTCAGCCAAGAAGACAATTTCTGCTTCCCAACTCTGTAAGTTCACCCCCAGCCAATCGGCAGACCCAATTTCGTAGCCCTTTGTTCACCAAACCACCTTTAAAAATCTTAGCCCCCAAAATTCTCAAGGAGACAGATTTGAGAAATTACTCCCCTCTCCTTGCCTAGTGCCTTGCAAAATGAAACTCTTTCTCCACCGCAACTCCTGCTGTCTTAGTATATTAGCCTTCACAGGGTGGTGGGCGAGGGACCCAGTTGGGTGGTAACAAATTTGGGGGTTTGTCCAGGACCACCCTTGTGCCCGCTTGCCAGTGGGGCAGATGTAGGGGTGTGCCCTCAAGGCTGCACCGTCCCCTGTGGACCACGGGCCACCTCTCGCACCATCTCTGTTGGTGGGACGGTGTTGACCACAGCGCTTAGTAACTCGATTTAAAAACCTGGCTTGCAGCGGACTAGAAAAATGCCTTTTGTGAGTATTCTAAGTGCATCCACCACCCTTCCCCCGCTTCCTGATTTGTCAGCTTATTTTGGAGGCTATTGTCATTAACCATATATTTTCATTATGTTAAGAAAAATATAAAATTTATCTTTTAAAAGACTGAAGGGAAGACAGAAAATGCTTTATATTTTTCCTCCCACACATTTTTCAATAAACTTTTTTTTCTCTCCAAGGAAATGGCAGATACCTTCTTACCGGTAGATTTTCTGTTGCCAGGGTCTCTTTTTCAGCAGAGGGCTGGGCAGGAAGTGGTCTTATCTTTTTAGGAGTGACCAGTTCAGCTGGTTTCTCTGAAAGTTCTGAAGATGCTGTAGTTGGAATAGCTTCGTGTTGTTGTGTAATTATTTTCTCTGCTGATTTAACTTTTCTTCTCACATCAGTTTCTTCAGTGATGTCAGGTTCATCTCTAATGGGCCTGCATTTTCTTCCCAGCTATGTAAGAAAACAGCATTACTGGTGTAGAAAATACAAACGCTTATAATTCTTACTTAAAAAAGTAGAAAACCATGAAGTCCATATTTCTCATTTCTAAACTTCAAAAGTGAACATAATAGGAAGATGACAACATAATTAGTAGCTAGGACAAAAAACCTAGGTTAAAGAGCTACAAACATACACTCCCAACAACTCACTCTGTCTTGGTAAATCACAACCTGAACACATTACATGCATGCTATGAAAACTGACAAAGTATGAAGAGATCTGAGACCTCTTTAATGAAAAACACTTCAGATATAAAAATATCTTGCTTTTTACTATAAAATGTAAAAGTACCTTCCAAAACATAATATACTTTCTCTATGAAAAACATTGCTACAGAATTTTTCTATCTACATCCAATCTATCTGGAAATGAATATTTTACGGAACATTTTCTCTATTTGCATCCAATCAAAATATAATTTAAACTCTTACAAATTAAGACAGAAGAAAGAACACTCCTACATACCTCTTTTGCACTAATTTTTACAGATTCATTTTCGCTTGCTTCACTTTCAGAAGTGTTCAAACTACGAAAGAACAAGCCATCAATATCTTGCACACATTCCATTTTTATTTACATGTCTTCTATAAGTTGTTTGTCCAATATGAAAGCAGACACAATTTAATAAGGAGATATCCTACTGGTCACATGCAAACCACCACCTTCCCAGATTTACTGGCTGTCTCCCACATCTTACGACACCCAGGCCATGCCAGGTTACCCAGGCAAGCAAGTACCAGGGTTCCATTACTGCTGCACCTTGTGGTCATGTCTGAGAACTGCACCTTCCTCCAAGTGACCAGTCCCAGGAGTATGGGCCATTATTTGCACTAAAAGCTAATCCACGAGGCCCATCATTAGGTGATAAAAACGGGAATACTTTCTTTTATCCTTTGAAAAGGAAAAAAATAACCCCAACTTCTGATGGGAGATGAAAATTCTTTCATCTTTTCATTTAATTCAATACATTTATTTAACACCAATCTCAAAATGCAAAGTATGGTGAATAATATTACCTTAAAAATGAAAGGCTTTCCTTTAAAGGGTTCACTGTCTAGTAGGAAAGCCAAAGATAGTACAGAGCGATGACTCAGCGAACATCAGACAGAGAAGAAGACGTGGCTACATGGCTGAGGGATTAGGAAGGGCACCATGGTCACGACACTTGAGCTGACTTGTGAAAGTACTTTTCCAGGAACACAAGTATGGGAAAGGAAGGGTATTTAAAGTAGAAGGAAAAGTGAATGTAAAAGCATGGTGGTGGAAAGCCTGGCATGTTCCAGAAACTTCAGAGTACAGATAGAATCTATTTTTTAAGAAAAGATAATGCTAGGAAGAAGTCAAAGGGTGTGACCAGAGAAGCCGGGAGACAGCCAGAGAGGACACTGATCTCCCTGTAGTGAGCAGACAGCCTCCCGCTGCAGAGCCATCAAACCCACGCAGCACCAGGGCTGTCTCCAGCCAATAACTAAGCATGGGGAGGGCACTGGGGCCTGGCCACTCTGCCTGGCGCAGGCCTCCTTTAACAGTGACCCTTTCCTCTAGAGTGCCCCAGCAGGTGGTCAGAACCGTAAGTGCTGTAGCTCAGTTTGAAGCCAACTCTGCCCAATGCTGCTTCTTCCAACTTCAACCTTCACACACGTTACTAATAAATGTTTTCCATGCCTAACTGTGCCTCAGCGTCTACTCACTCAAGGATCCAAACTGGCACAGGGGCCTTCTATGCCACACACACAGGAAATGGGGAGCCCCTAAAGGCAGCAGGCATGGGTATAAAACAAGACTTGCGTTCTAGAAAAACCACTCTGAGGCTGGGCACAGTGGCTCATGCCTGTAATCCCAACACTTTGGGAGGCTGAGGCGAGAGAATCGCTGGAGGCCAGAAGTTCGAGACCAGCCTGAACAACATGGCGAGATACAATCTCTTAAAAAAAAGAAAAAAAGAAAAGAAAAACAGTTAGCTAGTCCCAGCTACTCAGGAGGCTGGAGGATCCCTTAACCTCAGGAGTTCCAGGCTGCAGTGAGCTATGACAGTGCCACTGCACTCAAGCCTGGGTGACAGAGTAAGACCCTGTCTCTTTAAAAAAAAAAAAAAAAAAAAAAATTAAATTAAATAAAGAAAGATCACTCTGCAAGTTGTATGGGTGGGTGGACCAGAGGGGAGAGGGCAATTCAAGAGACAAGGAGACCAGGTAGAGAACTACCGCAGGAACGCTGGTAAAAGTGGAAGTGCCTAAACTGTAGCAGCCACAGGGAGGTAGCAACAGAGTGGAGAGAAAAACGGGATTCTCCAAGTAGTCACGGGCCAGAACAACAGGCCTGGTCAGACAGACGAAAACAGCAGGACTGATTCCCAGATCGCTGGATGTGAGGTGACTGGGTGGGTAGCAGGGCCATTCACCTGCAGAGAATACCAAAGGAGTTCAATGACACGAGATGAGAAAGAAGAGGCCAGAGCTCAGTTTTGCCCTTGTTGAGTCCAAGGTGCCTGTGGGCCTCTAGGGAAGTATGAGCAACATGCAGGACATCTTGGGACTCCGGAGGAGGGCTGGACAAGAGCAACAGACTTGGGGAACAGTGGCATACAGGTAGTTGAAACCATGAGAGTAAGTAAATTGGGGGTGGGTGGAGAAGAGAGGGCTAAGAGAAGAATCAGCTACACATAAAGGGAAGAGAGAAAGAGAAGACCCAGGATCAAAAAATCTGAACATCCCTAGGGAGGGTTTTGGGGCCTGGCTGCTGATGAACTCCAGGAAATGCGGATCTCTCTCCACTGCATCCCTTCGCCCTGACTTCCTTTTGTATTCAGAGAAAAACCCAAACTATGTCTTTTGTTTGGACTTATCATGCCACCAAAACCAAGGTTACCAAGAGCATCCGTATCATTAAATGCAATAAACATGTCAGTCCTTGCCTTAACTGCTTCTTAGCTGCATTTGACCCTCCTGACTACACACACACACACCCTTAATCCTTCTGCAAACTCTCCTGGTTTTCTTCTCTCCTCCTCCTCTATCCAGACAGGTAGATGTTGGTGGTAGGAGTTTCTTGAGGGTTGGCCGCAGGCCCTTGCCTTTTCTCAGGCTAGCTGCATACCACCTATATGCAAATAACCTCAGTTTTAGTTTTAACTCGAGTCCAGCCCTCCCGTCTGAGCTCCAAATTCAAATACACAGCCTCTTTGACATCTCCACATCAAACTCACGATCTCTCGATAGAGCTGAGTCTCCTGTCAAAGCTACTCTTATCCACTGCCATCAATCCATTTATACATGCCAGACATCTAGGAGTCACCTCCAACAGCGACTCTTCCCTACCCTCCTAAGCCAACCCATCACCAAAACCTGATTTGGTTCCCATTTCATGAACTCTTCCACTTCTCTAACTCTGCCACATTTGCCCTGGTCCTCCCTGCCCCAGACCACTAAAACAGCTTCCAACCAGTCTCTCCATTCCATTCTTGCCTCTCTCAAATTCATTCTCTACATGGCAGCCAGAGTGATAATTTTTAAATGCAGATCTGACCATGCCACCCCCTGCTTTAAATTCAACTGCTCTTAGGATAATAACAAAACTCTTCACCAAGTTTATAACACAGGATCAGATATGGCTGCAAATGATAGAAAAGATACCCCAAAAATGGCTTAAACAAGATATTTTCTTTCCTGTTCAGCAAAATTCCAGAGGCAATTCAGGGATGGTACCAGCAGCCTCACCATCAAGAGACCCAGTTTCTTCTATCTCATTGCTCCAATTTCCCAAGAGGTTGCCTCAGGGTCCAAGATGACTGCCGAGGCTTCGGCCACCACATCCTACTCCGACCAGAAGGAAGAAACAAAGGGGTACAACCTCCCTATAAAGATACTTTCAGAAGATGCAGATACTGCTTTGGCTAGAGTTTAATCACATACAGACACCTCAGCTACAAGAGGAGCTAGGAAGTATATTTATTCTGAATTCTGTTACTAAGGAAGAAGGGGAAAACATCAGACAACTAGCAATCTCTACCAATCGTGCCATTTTACAGTGTGTTCTCTTCATTCTCTTTACTCTGGGTCACTCCAGCTTTTTTATGTCTTGCACATTAACCAAGCTCCCTCCCACCACAGGGCCTTCCCACATGCTATTCACCTTGCATAGAATGTTCCTTACCCTGCTCGCCCCCGGTACCCCAACCAATCTAATTCCCACTTGTAGCACCTTCCCCATATGTGATTGGTCAGTATGATTCTTCACTAATATCAATTGCTCCATAAGCTCCATGAGGGCAGGGATTATGTTCATTTTGAGTTATTATTGTAAACCCAGAGCCTAACATAGAGCCTGATACCTAATCTTTGCTCAATAAATGCTTGTTGAAAAAATACCAATAAAAAGCTATTATTACTATGTGCCAATCTGTTTTAAGAGCTTAAGGGGATTAGTTCATCTTAAAACAATCACAGAAGGTGGTTGTATTATTGTCCCACTTTCCAGATGAAGGACCCTAGAAGTTAAACATCTTGCCCAAGGTCAAATAGTAGTGGCAGAACAAGGATTTGAGCCCAGCATGACAGGTCCCAGGTCAGTCACCTTAACCATGATACCACATTGCATGAATGAAGAATGAATCCTAATAGTCACTGAGTGTCTACCAGGTGCCAGATAGTGTCCTAAGAACCTGAGGTGCAGCACCGAACAGAGCCAAGTCCTGTTCTTTTTTTAAGCTACTTCTATTGTAGAGAAATAGACAATGAACAAATTTTTCGAAGAATATAAAATATTGGTTGGGTAGAGATTAACGCTGCGAGAAAAAGAACAGAGTAAAGAAAACACGTTGATGAAAGAAGGTGATATTTTCTATGAGGTATCAAGCAGGCTGCTGTGATAAGGTGACATTTAAAATCCAGGCTCAGGAATGAACAGTCCATGCTAAGGCCCCAAGTACATATTTGGGAATCAGAAAATCAGCAAAGAGGCCCTACTGAGGAGGGTGGGTTTGTAGCCCAGGAATACAAAGACAGTTTTTAACATAGGAAATCTATTAATGTAGGTCAAATGAGTAAAAAACACATAATTCTTGCAATAGATGAATTCTGATAAAATTGATGACTCAGTCTTAAGCAAAAATAGTGTATTTTTAGGGACAGGTATTCTTCATCTTTATTTTCCAATATCTAGCATAGTATTTGGCAAACAGTAATTGTTTAATCATTTATAAAACTGAATTAATTAAAAAATTCCTAACAGCAAAAAAAATTAATAAGAAATTCATAGCTTTCACATATACAATAACCACATCACGAAGATAAAATGTAAGAAAAGACCCCATTTATAATAATTACCAAACACAAACAAAAAAAGATAAATTATCTTGGAATATATATAGGAAATTTGCAAAATCGATACGATTAAAACTCTGAACAGCACTAAAGGATACAAAGAACTTGAACAAATGGAAAAATCATCAAATATTCTTTCTAGTTTAATTTGCAAGTTTAATTTATAAATTTAACACAACCCAATAAAGATAGTAATAGTTGTTTTGCTTTTAACTTAAATAGGTGATCTTAAAATTCATATGAGCAAGCAAACAAATAAGGATAGCCAACAAAACTGTAAAAATCAATAAGGGAGCAACTGGCACTACCAGATACTTTAAATATGTGACAAAGCCTCAGCAACTACAAGAATGACAACAGAGCATGACTAGACAGAAAACCCACTGAAATGGAGAGTCTAGAAACAGACCCCAATGCAGACGGAATGTCATACATAAGATAGGTGACATCACAACCAGCAGAGCAAAGAAGGGCCATTTGATAAACAGCACTGGGACAATGGAGGAGCCATCTAGAATAAACACCTCACACCTTACAAAGGGACAGAAAAGACAAAGGATTATGCCATAAAAATAAATCGCAAAAGTTCTAGAAGAAAACATGAAGGGAGATACCTTCCTACTATGACTCAAAATTTCTAAATCCTAAAAGAGTGATAAATGTATTACTGTATCTTCATAAAAATAAACATTATTTAGGTGTTTTGTCAAAAGACAGATAAAGTAGTAAAACAAATTTGTAACATAGGGCTCATCTCACTAATAATGTTTAAACAAAGTCATGGTAGTCAAGAAGAAAATGACCAACACCTGCTAGAAAAAAGGAAGTGACATAAAAAGCCTACAGAAAGAGAAATTCAAGAGCTTTTAAACATATGAACAGATATTGCTCAATCATTCATAAGAAAAATACAAAGGAGAACTAAACTGGGATAGCACTTTTGACCTCTCACATTGGCAAAAATACAAGTTTGATCCCTCTCTGGTTGGCAATGTGGCAATAACTATTAAAAATGACTAACACACATTTGACCCAGGATTTCGCTTTTATGAATTTATCCTATAGATACATAGGCACATGTGTGAAAGGGATGTGTGCCTGGCCACTGAGTATAGCACTGGGAGATGGGAGACAGCCCGACTGCCCGCCCACACAAGACTGGGCTACAGAACATGCAAGCTGTGAAATGCCTGCAACTGTGACGAGGAGAAAGCTCCACAGGTGCTGACATGTAAAGATCTCCAAGATACAGTAAGTGAAAAAAAGCTACATAGCAAGGTATGCTGCCTTTTCTATATAAAAAAGGATAAAAATTTGTTTTGTTTTCTTATTTACTTTTATATGCACTGAGAAACTCTGGAAGGACATATAAGAATTTAATGGGGAGAAGGAAGAAGTGGGTGCAAAAAATGGGTGCCAGGAGCTGGGTGGATGATAGAGACGAGATGAAGACTCACTATAAACCCTTTTATATTTTTAAACCATGTGAATGTGTTACCTATTCAAAAAATTCCTCTTTAAAAATTATATTCACTCCTGTTTAAAGTAGAGTGCATGTTTTCCCAATATTTGGCCCTTAGTGATTTTCAGTAACTATAAAAAACTAGAGCCTCCAAAATAACCAAGTACTATAACATTTCCCAGTGCAGATAACCTCAAAATGACTTCCTCATTCAGATTTCTACCTGCCTGGGATATACGTTTTAAAACCCCAGTTTTGCTACTTGCAAAATACATTTAATAACTAGAATTGACCTATTAGCTAATAGAGGTCCTTAAGCCAAAGAGTTGCT
>RJWJ010041062.1:0-13501 GCA_004363605.1 Indri indri | reverse complement strand
TTCTTTTCTTTTTTTTTTTTTTTTGAGACAAGAGTCTCGCTCTGTAGCTTGGGCTAGAGTGGCACTTGGGCTAGAGTGGTGTCAGCCTAACTCACAACCTCAGACTCCTGATCTCAAGTGATCCTCCTGCCTCCGCCTCCCAGAGTGCTAGAATTATCCTGTGCTTTGAATGGATCATCTACCTATGCATGATATTTTAACATATGAATTGACCATTTGGGGAACATTGCCTCACTGAGTAATGTATTAATATATCTTCCAAATGTTGACATGTTTCATTATACAATACCAAAAAAATCACATTAGTACAGTGATCTCATCAGAAAAGTCTTTACATGTTAGGAATCTGTCAAGCTCACAGTAGTGGATGCAAGTTTTCAAAAATTTTAATATTTGCTTGAAAACCCCAATTTTATCATTGGAACAAATACTGTCAATTGTTTTCCATAAAGTAAAGTGACAGACTCATTTCATCCATTTTGAAAAAATGTCTTTGAAATACCTACTACTAGTTATATACTATCTTGGGAGAATTGAGAAAATAATCACTCAAAACATTTTTTGTTTTTGTGTTTCAGATGAACAACCCTGATTGGTCTAGGATGTTTGGGTATTTTTTTTTTTTTTTGAGACAGAGTCTCACTCTGTTGCCCGCGCTAGAGTGCCTTGGCATCAGCCTAGCTCACAGCAACCTCAAACTCCTGGGCTCAAGCGATCCTTCTGCCTCAGCCTCCCAAGTAGCTGGGAGTACAGGCATGCGCCACCATGCCCGGCTAATTTTTTCTATGTATTTTTAGTTGTCAGATTAATTTCTTTCTATTTTTAGTAGAGACAGGGTCTCGCTCTTGCTCAGGTTGGTCTCGAACTCCTGAGCTCAAACGATCTGCCTGCCTCGGCCTCCCAGAGTGCTAGGATTACAGGCATGAGCCACTGTGCCTGGCCGGATGTTTGGGTATTTTAATGCTTTTTGCAGTTGCATTTTAGATTACAGGAGCAATTGAATAATAAACAGAAAATTTCGTTTACTTTATTTTTTGTAGAAATGAAGGGGAGGATTGCCTCCTAGAATTTATATTCAGACCTGTAGCATGGAAGCCGTTGCTAAAAACTGGATCTCCCCCTCCCCCCACCTCAGGTTATTTTTTTCTTTATGACTGCTTGTGTTATAACAATTTGGCATCTTCTAATTCCCTCTGACTAACCTTTGTTGGATCATTATCTTTCAATGGCTACTTTTCCTTGGAAGCTTATACCAACTATCCTTCTCAAAGCTGTCTTCTGTATTTATCTTCAAAATAGTCTTTTCTAAGTAAGTGTGGTCTTAGGATTCCTCTTTACCCTTTATACACCTTTGAAAATCCATGATCTCTTTCTTTTGTCTTTTTTTTTTTTTTTTTTGAGACAGGGTCTCTGTTGCCTGGGCTGGAGTGTGGTGGCATCATCATAGCTCACTGCACTACAGGCACCAGCCACCATGCCCCGGCTAATTTTTTCTGTTTTTTGTAGAGACAGGGTGGGGAGAGTGGAGGTGTCAGGGTTGGGGGATGCATGTCTCACTGGCTTCAAGAGATCCTCCCACCTTGTCCTCCCGAAGTGCTGGAATTATAAGCATGAGCCACCATACCTGGCTACAATCTCTTTTGATTAGCATAAAATTCTTTAGTTGTCACCAAAATGCTGGCATGATAGGAGGAAATAGTGTTTTCTTTCATGTTTATTATCTTATTTTAAGGAAGAGAAAGTTCTTAGCTGCTTGGAATACTTAGATTTGTTAAGCTTCACTTTCTGTAATTTGTATTATCAAAATCTATTTGAAAAATTTTCTAAAATTAAAATTGTTATATCTAACATTTTTTTTGAATAATACCTCTCCTTCCCTCACTTATATTTTAGAATCAATTTCTTGTCCTACTGTTATCAATCTTTATGTCCATGTTGAGTTTTCTTTTTCTGCCACTGTAGGTTCATAATTCTTAAGTTCTTTTTTTTTTTTTTTTTTTTTTTAAGAGACAAGGTCTCACTCTGTTTTCCAGGCTGGAGTGCAGTGCCATGATCATAGCTTACTAGCTCACTGCACCCTCCAACTCTGGGGCTCAAGCATTTCTCCCACGTTGGCCTCCCAAAGTGCTGGAATTACAGGTGCAAGCCACCACACTTGGCCTCTTCAGTTGTTTTAACTTGATATCCTTCGTGTCTGCCGCCACATAGCACTTGAAATTCGTTATCCTCATACGCCTTCAGCTTCCTTCCATGACTAACCATTGTTGCAGTTTGAGAACATGAGGGAGAACTGTTGCCTAGGTAGGAATCTGGCATCTTAGGTAGACAGTAAAAATGGAGAAATGTCTAGATAGTGGACCCTCCCCGGAGTGGCATCCTCTTTCCCTGGTAGTAAACTTAAATTATTTTATTGAAATTATGTATCTCAAATTAGAGTTTAAAACACTCTCATAAGTTGAAATTTTAAAATATTCTGTGTGAAGTTTCTGCAAAAGAAGTTAAACAGTATATAAATCATGAGGAACCAGTATTTATAAGGCATTTTGTTAATTGTCCCCCAAATAACCTGTATTTGCAAAGTTAAAAAATTACCTGTCTAAAGTAGAAGTACCAAGCAAGTTTTAGGAAAATCCTTTTGTGATGTACCATTAAGCATTCTCTTCTATAAAGTTTAGTGGAAACTTGTTATATTCTGGATAGAAAACCGTTTTAGAGTTTTAGAATTTTGTGATTTTGATATGTTTATTAGACTAATGTAACTTAAAAAGCTGATATAGAAAACATAGACCTAGATTTTCTCCCTATTTTTGCCTTTGTTTCCTATCACCTTTAAATGAGCAGGACACTTGCTATTCGTTGCCATAGTCTTTTTTTTTTTTTTTTTTTGTGACAGTCTCTCTCGCCTGGGGCGAGTGCAGTGGCGTCAGCCTAGCTCACAGCAACCTCAAACTCCCGGGCTCGAGCAATCCTACTGTCTCAGCCTCCCGAGTAGCTGGGACTACAGGCATGCGCCACCGTGCCCGGCTAATTTTTTTTTCTATATATATATTGTTAGCTGTCCAGTTAATTTCTTTGTATTTTTGGTAGAGATGGGGTCTCACTCTTGCTCAGGCTGGTCTCGAACTCGTGAGCTCAGGACGATCCGCCCGCCTCGGCCTCCCAGAGTGCTAGGATTACAGGCGTGAGCCACCGCGCCCGGCCGTTGCCATAGTCTTTTAAAGAGTGAATAAAAAAGTGTAAAATACCTCTTAATGAACCTAATGGGCATTGGGTTCTATATAGCCACTAATTATTTTATTATATAAGTGGGGTTATTGTTGCTTGCTAATTTTTTTCTGAAACGAATATTTTCATTTGGTCATGATTTCTAATGTGTTAATATTGCTGAATGTGGGAAAAACATACTTCCTTTTTTTTTTTTTTGCCTCTCAGATCCACTTAAAAACATATTTATTTTCAATTGTAAGTGAATCCTACATTTTTAAGTATCTTTTAATTTTGGTACAGAAATAAGAATCAAGCTCCACAATGACAACCTATTTGGAATTCATTCAACAAAATGAGGAACGAGATGGAGTCCGATTTAGTTGGAATGTTTGGCCATCAAGTCGACTGGAAGCTACAAGAATGGTTGTTCCCGTGGCAGCGCTATTTACACCTCTGAAGGAGAGACCTGATTTACCGCCTATTCAATATGAACCTGTTCTTTGTAGTAGGACCACTTGTCGTGCAGTTTTGAATCCTTTATGGTAATTAAAATATATGAAAAAAACTAATGTGGCAATACGATTCAAAAATGTAGTGTCTTTCTGGCTCATTTATATAAAAATGCCTTTGCTTTTGTTCATAGTTACTTTTTCAAATTATGAGGTCAAAGAAATTTAAAAAGCTGCAAAATTTTTTTTTTTGAGACAGAGTCTCACTCTCTTGTCTGGGGCGAGTGCCGTGGTGTCAGCCTAGCTCACAGCAACCTCAAACTCCTGGGCTCAAGCAATCCTACTGTCTCAGCCTCCCGAGTAGCTGGGACTACAGGCATGCGCCACCATGCCCGGCTAATTTTTTCCATATATATATTTTTTTAGCTGTCCAGTTAATTTCTTTGTATTTTTGGTAGAGACGGGGTCTCGCTCTTGCTCAGGCTGGTCTCGAACTCCTGAGCTCAGAACGATCCGCCTGCCTCGGCCTCCCAGAGTGCTAGGATTACAGGCGTGAGCCACCGCGCCTGGCCAAAAGCTGTAAAATTTTAGGATCATTCTAGTTGTAGTGAGTTGATAATGTAAAGACACCAAATGTAAAAGTGTCACTGTAAAAGCCATTAGAGCCTATCAGTATTTTCTAGATGGTTGTGCTGGCTATGTGTCAAGCCATCTTGTGCATTTGAAAAGTATAATTGAGTGGTATGGTGTTGGAAAAATGTTGTGATTTCTTGTTGCTGAAGCCAAAATCTCAGAAGTCATCTTTTTTTCCTCTTTCCACTCCCTCTCCCCCCATCCAATGCGCTAGCAACTCTGATTAGTCTACTTTCAGCACATTATGGATTCTGTTTCTTATACTCAATCTCTGCTAGTACATCCTGCTTCAGATACCACCATCTTTTTCCTGGACAATTTCAATATCCTCCTAACTGGTCTCCCTGTTTTCATTCTCATCTTTCAACAGTCTATTTGCCACCCAGGAGCTAATGTTTTATGAATGGATATCAGATTGTTAAAATCCTCCGATAGCTGCTGCTTATACTTGGAATGAAAAATCCAAACCCCTTATCAAGACCTGTAAAGCCCTACATGATCTAGTCTCTGTATATATTTCTGCCTTCATTTTGTATCATCCATTTTTCTTATTCTCATCTACATAATACCTTAACTCTATTGCCCTCTTTCTGATCCTCGAACATACCAAACTTATTCCTTCCTTGGAACTTGTACAGTAGCTATGTATTCTGCCTGGATTGCTCTGTATCCAGGTTTTCCTGTTACTGGTTGCTTTTCATTCAGGTCATACATGTCTATTTAAGAAGGCTGTCCTTTAAAGTAGCCCTTCCAAATGCATTCTCACATCCTGTTTTGTTTTCTTTAATCTTTGTTATCACTATCTAAAAGCATTTTGTTATTTGTGCATCTACTTGCCTTTTTTATGTCCATCTCTTCTAGAACGTAAACTCCATGAGAGAGGGAACTTTTCTCTCATGCTTACTGCTGTATTACCAGCACTTAAAATAATGGTTGGTACATATTAGGCATTCGATAAATATATTTTTGACTTGAATAAATGTTTTCTAGGTCTGAGTGTAGATGTTACTACAGTCATTTGAGGAAAAAATAGGATTATCTTAATTTTTTTGATGTTTGGTATATATTAAAAGTTACTGTATATTCACCATTTAGGTGAACTCGTGTATGTTAAAAGTATGAATTAAGTATTGGCCACATCTAAAAATACATGGCTTGTAAAGATCATTTTGAGTATCAGTGTGAATGCATTCATGTTTTAAAAAAATATTAATTTTATTGACACTAGAATTCTTGTAAAATTGAACTGAAACATGAGCTAATGTATGTTTTCTTTTCATAAAACAGTCAAGTGGATTATCGAGCAAAACTCTGGGCTTGCAACTTTTGTTATCAAAGAAATCAGGTAAGAAAACCCCCACTGCAGATGTTAATGCTATAATACTAGTTCTGTAGAAAATTCATATTTAAAAAGAAAGGTAAAATAATTATTTTTCATATAATGAAAATACCTATTTTTAAAATAATTAAATGATTAGAAAATAATTATTTTCAGTTTAAAATTTTATTACTATTTATGGCAAATGATTTCTTAAAAGTGTTTTTTTTTTTTCTACCTGTAGTTTCCACCTACTTATGCTGGTATATCTGAACTGAATCAACCTGCTGAACTTTTACCTCAGTTTTCTAGCATTGAATATGTAGTTCTGGTAAGAACATAAGAGTAATATTTAAGAAAGTTTTAAATATCTAGTAAATTGCTTTATACTAAAATAATTGTTAAATTGAAGTGACTTAAATGGCATCATTCTTAATTCTCACATTGATTCCATGGAGCATTTCAAAGGTAAGAACTATCAAAGTCAATTTGAGCAAGGTAATTTCTCTGTTGTACTTCTTGATTTTTGGCCAGGATACTGGCTAGGGTGGTGTAATTTGCTATATTAAGTAGATAAATAAACAATAAAGTATCAATCTTGCTTTATAGTTGGAAGGTCAGTTCATAAATACTTAGTATCATGCTGTAGTCTGCTAGTGTATCCCCAAGTCTAATTATCTAATTAATGAAAATATTCTTGCATTGGTCCTTGTTAGGAAAGTCATTTTTCTTCTCTGTGAACAGCTTTATATAGTTGTTTATATATTTAAGTGTGGAAGTAATAATATCTTTTATGAGTGTTTTAGAGAAAACATAATTATAGTTCACTTGAGCTATTCAGTCATTTGTCCAGTCTGGCTAGTTTCTAGTTTTCTGAAAACCCAATTCAATTTTAGATAATTATTTTATAAAAATCACCTCACTTCTGTTTTTAAATTTTATAGTTGTTGTTTTCTTTTATATTTTTTCTTTTCTTTTCTCTTTTTTAGAGACAGGATCTTTTCTGTCACCCAGGCTGGAGTATAGTGATGTGATCGTAGCTCACTGTAAATTTGAACTTCTGGGCTCAAGTGATCGATCCTCTTGTGTTAACCTTTCAAGTAGCTAGGGACTACAGGCATGCGCCACCATGCCTGTCTAATTTTTCTGTTTTTTATAGAGATGAGACCTCACTATGTTGCTCAGGCTGGTCTTGAACTCCATGCCTCAAGAGATCTTCTTGCCTTGGCCTCTCAAAGTGCTCGACTCTCAAAAGTGCATGAACCACTGTGCCTGTCCTATTTTCTTATTTTAAAATTAATAAATACTTGTTATAAGAAATGAAGCCTTATGCAGTTAAATAAAATGGAAAGTGAAGGTCCCCTCCGTGTAATTGTACACAATGTTTTCAAACTTAATTTTTCACTCAGTGATGGTATGTCTTAGAAGCTCTCCATTACAGCACATATAATCTGTTTCATTTCTTTTTTTTTTTTTTTTTTTTTTTTGAGACAGAGTCTCACTCTCTTGCCTGGGACGAGTGCCGTGGCGTCAGCCTAGCTCACAACAACCTCAAACTCCTGGGCTCAAGCGATCCTCCTGCCTCAGCCTCCCGAGTAGCTGGGACTACAGGCATGCGCCACCATGCCCGGCTAATTTTTTCTATATATATTTTTAGCTGTCCAATTAATTTCTTTCTATTTTTTTGGTAGAGACGGGGTCTCGTTCTTGCTCAGGCTGGTCTTGAACTCCTGAGCTCAGAACGATCCGCCCGCCTCGGCCTCCCAGAGTGCTAGGATTACAGGCGTGAGCCACCGCGCCCAGCCTCTGTTTCATTTCTGAAATGGCTTTATTAGGATTCCATTGTATATATTATTTAATTAGTTCTATATTAACTCTTATGTATGTGTTTAAATGTTAATAACTTTAAAAATAATCTTGTTTTTTCTTATTACGGCAAACTTTTTTGAAAGCGTGGTCCTCAGATGCCTTTGATATTCCTCTACGTGGTTGATACTTGCATGGAAGATGAAGATTTACAAGCCTTAAAAGAATCCATGCAGATGTCATTAAGTCTTTTACCACCTACAGCTTTGGTTGGACTTATTACTTTTGGGAGAATGGTACAGGTTCATGAACTTGGATGTGAAGGCATTTCAAAAAGCTATGTCTTCAGAGGAACAAAAGATCTGTCTGCCAAACAACTGCAGGTAAATAAGAATGGTAGTTTCAGCCTATCTGTTAACATCGCTCTATATATGTTGATAAATGTCTCCTGGATTTATGTTTCTAGATAACATTTTTATTATAAATGACTAATATAATTGCATTATAACAAAGGCTTTCATTTTAGTGTTGGCATCAGTTTTCTTTTGTGTGCCTTAAATTGTTATACAGATTGAAGACCCTTCACTTTTAACTATATCTTTAAAATTTAAAGTGAAACTGAATTTATTTTACTAGAGATTTAAAGGGCTTATAGAGAATCATGGTGAAGGCTAAGAGAGAGCAACCATAGAATATTAACCTTTGTTTCTTGACATCTCACTTAGGAACTAAATACTTTTTTTTTGAGACAGAGTCTTGCTTTGTTGCCTGGGCTAGAGTGCTGTGGCATCAGGCTAGCTCACGGCAACCTTGAATTCCTGGCCTCAAGCAATCCTTCCATCTAGGCCTCCCAAAGTACTAGGTTACAGGCATGAGCCACTGTGCCCAGCTTCTTAAATCCTTCTAGTTATATGATCTTGGGTTGATCTCTTTGCTAATTTTCTCATCCTTCATGAAAAGGGATGAACAATACCTATTATGCCAGATTGTTATTAGTACTCAAGGGAATAATGTAAGTTAGAATTCTCAATATAGTGTAAACCCTTATAGGGCTTTATAGCAAAACGGATTAAAAATCTTGCTTTGTTACTTACTAGTTATATAACCTTAGGCAAATTACTTAGTCTTTCTGATTGTTAATTTTCATTTGTAAAGTAGAAATTAAGAAATCTACTTTATTATGATTTTGTGAGGAAATAGTGTATATAAAGAATTTAGCCCAGAATCTTGCACATAGTAAATCCTTAGTAAAAAATTGCTGTTCCTGGAAGGAACTAGGAAATACTGCAGGAATAGTTCAATAATTTTGTCTTTGTAGATCTTTAGGCTCTCTGATTTTTCTGTTACATACTTATACTTTATTACTTTATGATTAAGCATTTATAGGTTCAAGAAAACTTTGGTACAGTAGCATTATTTTCATATGTCTAGAGATGAATTATGCACATGTCTGAAATTCAACGCAAAGCTGGCAGTTTGGTTAGGCATTAAGTTAAAAAATTAAGAAGTATACACATATAAGGTATATGTACCTTATAACCCCATTTATGCGATTCCATGTACCTCTCCTTTATCACACTTATTACAATTGCAGTTTTACATTTATTTAATGGTTTAATTAATTCCTTTCTGTTTCCAGATTTTAATTTCCATGAGGGCAGGGATTATTTATTTTTTCACCATTATATTCTTTTTTTTTTTTTCGCTTATTTATTTATTTTTCTTCTTATTATTTTTTTTTAATGGCTTACCCCTCCATTGTTCTCACACGGAAGGGCAAGCCAATATTCTTGACATATAGTAGGTGCTTAAGATACAGTTTGCTGAAAGGGATGAATGAATATAAATTAAGAAGTGTGGGGCCAGGCGCAGTGGCTTACACCTATAATCCTAGAGCCTGGGAGGCCTAGGTGGGAGGATCAGTTAAGATCAGGAGTTCAAGACCAGCCTGAGCAAGAACGAGACCCTGTCTCTATCAAAAATAAAAAAAATTGGCCGGGCGCGGTGACTCACGCCTGTAATCCTAGCTCTCTGGGACGCCGAGGCGGGTGGATTGTTTGAGCTCAGGAGTTCGAAACCAGCCTGAGCAAGAGCGAGACCCCGTCTCTACTAAAAATAGAAAGAAATTAATTGGATAACTAAAAATATATAGAAAAAAATAGCCGGGCATGGTGGCGCATGCCTGTAGTCCCAGCTACTTGGGAGGCTGAGGCAGAAGGATCGCTTGAGCCCAGGAGTTTGAGGTTGCTGTGAGCTAGGCTGACTGCACGGCACTCACTCTAGCCCGGGCAACAAAGTGAGACTCTGTCTCAAAAAAAAAAAAAGAAAAAGAAAAAGAAAAAGAAAGAAAAAAAATTAGCCAGTCATGCTGGCATACTCCTGTAGTCCCAGTTACTGGGGGGTGGGGGAGTGCTGAGGCAGGAAGATCGCTTGAGCCCAGGGGTTTGAGGTTGCAGTGACCTATGATGATGCCACTGCGCTCTGCCCAGAGCGACAGCAAGACTCTGGGGAAAAAAAAAGAAATATGGGCATTTAAATTATACAATAACTTATTTTGACTATTAATGAGAGATAAAGTATTTCTGAGCTAGTGTTCCTCTTTGCTTACATAACACCTTGTACTTTGCTCTCTCGTGATGCTTATTTTACTGTACTGTTACTATTTTCCTGATAATCTTTCTGCTGGACTATTTTCTTTCTGAGGAAAGGAACCTTGTGTTCTCTATTTTTGTGTTCTTAATGTCTAGTATAGCACCTTGTATGTGGTAAATAGTTGATAAATCTTTGTAGAAATAAGTAAATGGGTATCACCCAAATAATCTCTTTACAGGAAATGCTGGGACTCTCTAAAGTACCGGTTACTCAGGCAACACGTGGTCCTCAGGTACAGCAGCCACCTCCTTCCAATAGGTAATAATTAAATATGAGAAAGAGAATTTGACAATTCATGCAGATATTTTAAGCATCCTATACCCTTAACCTGAATATAGACATTCAGTGATAGCATCTTGTTAAATATTTTTAGGAATATAAATAAATTGCATTAGTGTGCTTTTTAAAGAGTTGAGGAAAAATTATGACACTGAAATGGTTTGTTTTTTATCATTACAATGTAAGGAGTTACTTAATTTTGATATATTCCTGATTTTCTATTTTTAAATTCAAAAAACTTAATTTTTGTGGTTTGAGGGCAACCAAGCCAAATAGGGCCTTAGAAGCTTTTTGTCTTCTTACCCTTAGAGGTAGTAGCTTTTTCCCCTAAACTACCCCCCCCCCAAAAAAAACTTTCTAATCAGAGGTAGTATTAAGAAAATTGAGTTGATGTATCTTCTCATAATATTTCAGTAACCTTAAAATTTACTAGGTTAGTAAATGAATATAAAGTCCTAAAGTAATACTTAGTTTGAGTGTTTCACTTATAGCAGTGGTACTCAAAGTGTGTTTCCTGGACCAGCAGCATTAGTATAACCTGGGACCACGTTTGAAATGCAAGTTCTTGGGGCCCCATCCCAGACCCACTAAAATAAACTCTAGAACTGGGACCCAGCAAATCTGTGTTAAGACAAACCCTTCAACTTATTTTGATGTATGTGGAAGTTTGGGAATCACTGGTCTGTTGTGTATTCAAAGTATTTTTCTCTATTTTTAAGAAAGTGGACAATTTGTTTCTTAAACCCTCACCTACAAACATTTACATATGGCTTTTTACTTAATTTTGTTTTTCAGATTCTTACAGCCAGTACAAAAAATAGACATGAATCTCACAGATCTTCTTGGAGAACTTCAACGAGACCCTTGGCCTGTACCACAGGGAAAGAGACCTCTGCGTTCTTCTGGAGTGGCACTTTCTATAGCTGTAGGACTGCTGGAGGTAGTAATTGGACGCTAGCTTCATGTCCTGGAGATAGTGACAGATCTCACAGATTGGAGGCTTAGTCCCACAAGACTGCCCTTTACTTCAGGTGCCAGTTGCAAGTAGTAGGTTGTTACCAGTATTCCTGACTGACTGGCTATAAATCTGGGGTACCCATGCCTCCTACCTTGGGTTTGATTGATGTGCTAGAGCGGCTCACAGGACTCAGGGAAACACTTTACTTAAATTTATGGGTTTATCATATAGATATTACAGAGAATACAGATGAACAGCCAGATGTTCTATGTGAAGGCTTACAGTGAGAACATGGGAGATAAGATAGTTCACTGGGATTTAATGTTTATTTTTTTTACTTATAGGTAATTTGAAGTTTGGATGTTCTTTGTGTTCTAGTTTTGTGAAAGTGTGTGTGTAGACTTTTATTTGTTCTTGTTCTTCATTATTATTTCAATTTTACATGACTGCTATTACTTCACTTACCCAAAATGAAAAGAGTATTTTTGTTTATTAAACTGGTTAAGAAAGTTATAGAAGTAATAGCATATCTTGTGAAAACATTCAAACAATATGCAAGGGTACAATACAAATGAAAAGTATAAGGCAGGTTTCCTTGTTCTCCTCCAGATTTGTAATCATGTGATTTTTAAAATTATCAAAATTTATATCATTTATATTCTGTTCCAAAGCTATAATGTAGCTTTGTGTTTTGTCCAGTAACTGCTTAATAGAAATTAGAAATAAAGTAACATTTCTAATATTACTATACAAATATTATTCATTATAGAATAAAGTAGAGTGATTATACACATGGAGAAGGATACTTTCATGTATCAAAGTCCTAGGGCACCTTTTGAATTTTTTTCTAGATTCCCTCATTTCCTTAGGATCGTACTGTTGCCTTTTTATTTCTTATAAATTTTCTGAGTTGTTGCATATCTAAACATGTTTTTGAAATGTTGCCCTCTAACTTCATTAGTAGTTTGGATAGCTACAGAATTCTAGGATCAAAGTCATGTTCACTTGGAAATTTCAGACATTTCTCTTTAGTGTTGTAACATACAGTTTATTGATGATAATTTGATATAGTCTAGTTCTTTTCTTAAAACTTATTTTTTCCACTGGACATTTTTAGAATTTTTCTTTAATTGTGGAGTTCTGAAATTTCATCAAGCTATGTTTATATTTGATTCTTTTTCGTTAATTTGTGTGATTTTGTAGGCCCTTTCATTCTGAAGACTTGAAGACTCTTATTATTCTTTAGCTTAATTTATTTTTCTGTCTTTTTTATTCTATACTCATTATACTGATGCTGGACCTCTGTATCTCTTTTTATCTTATTTTTACCCTCATATTTTTCTTCTTTGTTTCTATTTCTGGGAGATTTGCTCAACTTTATTTTCTATATCTCTTATTCAGTCTTTTTTTTTTTTTTTTTTTTGAGACAGTCTCACTCTGTTACCCAGGCTAGAGTGCTGTGGTGTCAGCCTAGCTCACAGCAAACTCAAACTCCTGGGCTCGACTGATCCTCTTGCCTCAGCCTCCTGAGTAGCTGGGACTACAGACGCGAGTCACCACACACAGCTAATTTTTTGTTTCTATTGTTAGTTGTGTGGCTAATTTTTTCTGTTTTTAGTAGAGACGGTCTGGCTCTTGCTCAGGCTGGTCTCGAATTCCTGAGCGCAAGCAATCCTCCCGCCTTGGCCTCCCAGAGTGTTAGGATTACAGGCGTGAGCCACCGCGCCCGGCCTCTAATTCAGTCTTCACACATGCTTTTTAGCCCATCCATTGAGGTTTTTTAATTCTCACAATGCTTTTAATTTCAGAAACTCTTTGAGAGTTGTCATGTTTGTTTATGATATCTGTGGTAACGTGCTCGGTTCTATATCTCTCAGCTATAAATTTTCATACTAAGAACCTTCTTCAGGCAGGTGGCCTACTTTCCACACAGAGCATTTCTCAGGAATTTCTGGTGGCAGAATCTATCATCTGCTGTATTTGGAGGTATAGATATACTGTATCATCTTTGGTCCATGTCTGCTTTTTGTGTTTTTTGACTGCAAATATGGAGCTTTTCAGGTATTCCTTTGAGAAGATCTGGCTTTTGGTATCTGCGATATGCTTTTTTTGATTATTTTATCAATCTAGTAAAATCTGTTATTTGAAATCCTCAAAATTTCTGATCTACTAATAGCATTCTTATCTTTAAATTTTATT
>RJWJ010041061.1:0-13690 GCA_004363605.1 Indri indri | reverse complement strand
TAAGCCTGGGACTTCCTCCACCTCTTCTCTCTCTTCACCCCATCTCCCCCCACAACCAGCCTGCCTCCAGGGCGGATGCTGGGGAGGGCTTGATCAGCAGCTACAGGCTCTGGCTGTAATCACGCACTCTTCTTGGAAGTCCCAGGAATACAGAACCTCCTGTCTGCCTCCAGGGAGATATAGGGGACCAGGCTCTGCCACTTGCTTCTGTGGCCTCGATTAAATAATAGCAGCTAATGTTATGGAACACTTGCTAATGGACCAGGCACTGACCTAAAATCTTGCATGTATTAACTCATTTAGCTCTTCTGACATTACAGGAGGTACTATTATCACCGCCATTTTTAAGACAAAGAAACTATGGCATGGAGAGGTTAAATACTGCCCAAGACCACGTAACCAGTAACTGATGGGGCTGGGATTTGAACCCAGGCAGACGGAGCACCAAGCCTGTGCTCTAATCCACAACTCTTAGATCGGCCTTCTTTTCTGGGTCTCAGTTTTACTGCCTAGGAAATGGGAGGGAAGGGAGGTTGCGCAGTGGTTTGTACCCTTGTTGGAATTATAAAAGGATTACTCTGAAAAAAATCTGGTGGAAAGTACGAATCTGCTCCCTAGGAAAAAAAATGTTGCATCATTGGGCAGGCAATGTCAGGGGTTCTGGAGGCCCCCGCAAGCTTTATCTGTAAATCCCGAGTTAAGAATCCTGCATTAGATCATATGAGAGGAGGCAGGAGGGGGCGTGGGCCCTCAGGGTCCTGCGGTTCTGGGTCTGCCAGGCTCTGAAGAAGGAAGCCTGCCTTTCCTACTCTTCCGTTCCACCTACTGCTTCCTGCTGATCAGGTGACTTTGGAGATAGATGGAGAGGTTCTCCATGGGTGAGGACTTGGAGAGCGGTCATCACTGTGCGAGGGGGAAGGAAAGGGCCAGTGGGGATCAGAGGACTGGTGGGAGCTTGGGGGAGCTTCCAGGCTGTGCGATGTCAGACAAATCACCTCGTCTCTCTGGGCACAAGAGCTGCCAAACCCAGCCCACCCTCTGGTCTCGAGTGTCATTTGTAAACTGTTGTTTGCAGGCAGATGGACATGGGTGACTCTGCCCAGGGAGGTGCAGGGGTCCTGAGGCTCCAGTGACAGGGCTGCCCCACCCTGCTGAGGACGCAGAGCCATGGCTTTCTTGAGGCCAGAGCTGCTGCCTGTCTCCTGGGGCCGTCTGATGCTCACCAGTGCTCCTGAAGTGGGGGTGGAATTGGGGTGGGTCACAGGCTCTCCCTGAGAGAGAGGCCAAGGCCCTCCCCTCTTTGGCCTCAGTTTCTCCTGGGCATTGAAGGCACGGGGTTTCCAGGGGTGGTTGTCTGGGACAGCTGAGGGAAAGACAGTGCATGCCACCACCACCCCCGCCCCCACTGAAGCTGGCCACCAGGTCTTCAACCCACCACCTTTCTTGGCCAGCTCCTTCTTCTCCCTGGCCTCTAGCATTCCAGAATATCCAAACCGGACAGTTAGATGGGGAAACTGAGGTCCAGAGACTGAAAGGAATGTTCCAGCTTCACACAAGTGGAGGCTAAGCTGGGATAGATGGCAGATAGATGGGTTAAAATTTTCACGCGGTTCCCTATCATACTTAGGATGAACTCCACACTCCTTCCCGAGGTCTGCACAGCATCGGCATCTGGCCCCTGAGTGCTCCCTGGCCTTGCCCCAGGCTATTTTCCAAGCTCCACCCACTCTAGCCTTCTTTTAGTTCCTCAGACCTGCCAAGTCCTACTTCAGGTCTTATGCATATGTTGTTCCCTCTTCCAGGAATGCTCTTTGCCCTGATTCTTTGCAAGCCCGGCTCCTTCTCACCCTTCAGGTCTTAGCTTAATGGTCGCCTCCTCCAAGAGGCCCTCCATGATCTCCCAAAGTAGACTCCCCCTATAATCATGGACAATCTTTGCTGTGTTCCCTTCAGAGCACTAACCCCAATTCCAGTTTACTCACTTACTTACCTATATGTGTGTTTGTATGTTGTCCATTCCTGTGAGGTCCAGAGCTGTGTCTGTTTGACCCACCAATGCATCCTGGGGACCCAGATCAGTGCATGGCATTTAGGAGGTGCTCAGGACATTCTGTTGAATGAAGGAACAAGGCAAGTGTGAGGGACGAAAGACATCTCTTGGAGAACAGGGGAGGGGGAGATCTCAGATCTGACACGGGTTTCTGAGATCCCATCCCTGGGGTTGGGACCTGTGGCTGTCCAGCCAAGCAGTTCCATCCAATGGTGGCAGCCTGGCTGCCCCGGTGTCTCCACTTGGACAGCACCCCTGACTTACTTGGGGAACGGGTGTAGCTGAGGCTGGTTTTAAGACTCCAGCTTTATTCTAAGGACAGGCTCCTGGGCTTCCGTCAGGCTTCGATCCATAAAAGATTAGTCAGTTCCGAGCGATTAGTATCACTTGAGCGAAGCCAGAATAGGAAATGACTAGAAGGGGTTCTACTTTTTTGTCTTCTCTCTTTGCATCTATAAATATCAACATGTTCATTAGGAGTATTATAAACCATCCTTCTCTGGAAGGCTCAGCCTCCAGTTCCCCGTGAATAAACAGTGCCGCACAGGTTGATGGCCCACTGGGGCGCCTGAGGTCTCAGAGAACTAGGGAGATGTTCACTCAGATGACCAGACTGTTGCAGCAGGGTTTAGATCTTGGTCCAACCCCTTCAGCTTGCAGATGGGGAAACTGAGGCCCATGAAGGGGGAGAACACTTCTCTCCCCTCCACATTCCAGGCCCACTCTTTTGGCCCATTGCCAACAGCCACCAACCCTCTTGCCTTCAGCATCTCTCTGATGCCCCAGCTGTCTTCTAAACCATTGTCAGATTTGCTTCTCAAAGCACATCCCCGAGCTCAAGAGTATTCTATGGCTCCCCACTGCCATGGAATTGACCATTTCATTTTATGCCATTTCATTGCTGTAAAATCCAGCCCCATTTCTGTGGCATTCAGAGCCCTCTTGAGAACTAGCCCCAAGGCTGGATTGAAGCCATTCTCCCACTAGTTTGCCTAGTACAGAGATCCTCCTTGGGGACAGTTAAGAGCCGGGGCTTGGAAGTCTCACACCTGGGACTGCATTTCTGTTAGAAGTTGTACAGCCTCAGACAAGCTAACTTGGATCATTTCTCTGAGCCTGGATTTCTTCCATTGTATTAATAACATTAGGATAATAATAGGATTGTGCCTTGAAGCAATGGTGCTTATAAGGCATAGCCCTGCACCTGGCACACGGTAGTGCTCAGAGCATCAGTGCCTGTGACCACCTCTGCCAGTCCTTGGCAGGTGCACTTGAGCACACGCCTTGCACTCTCCGCCTGCCCGGTCTGATCCCTCAACCCACACTGCCCTCCCTTCCCTCTCCCGCAGCTTCCCCAGGTCAAATCCTGCTCCTTCTCCAAGGCTACCTCCTCCTGGGAAGCCCTCCTTGTCCCCCTCCCACAGTGTCAGGCTCTTGTTTTAACAACACTCATCACTGACTATCTACTTTCATCATCTTCTTTATCCCTGCCATCTGCCATCTGTGATCCCCTCAAGGACCAGTCCTAACCAGTCCCATCTTCACCCTGCCCTGCACATAGTAGGAGCTCGTGATACATAACTATGGCATCAGCTGAATCCTTACCATGTGCCAGGCACTGTGCCAAGAACTTTGCATGATTAATCTCATTTAAGTCTATTCATAATCACCCTGAGAGGTGTAAGGATGTATTATTAGACTCGTTTTACAGATAAGGTTAATGAGGCTCAGAGCAGGTAAGGTGGCCTGCCCAAGCTCACACAGCTAGGACGTGGCCACACAGCATTCAGACTCAGAGTCTACAGCCCAACAAGCGTCTGTCAAATAAAGGAACATGCTCAGGGACAGGAGCCCGAGCCCCCCGCTCCCACGTGCATCCCAGCCCAGGTAGGGGAAAAGGAGGCCAGTCAGGGGATGAGCTAGAAGAGGCGGGGCGGGGTGGGGGGAGGAGGGGCCACGGCAGGGGCGAGGCTGTTTAAAACTGGCTCTCCAGGCAGAAGCTACGTTTGACACCTCGTCTCTCAGAGGTAGCTGGGAAGGGGAATGACCCAGTTAGAAGGTGGCAGAAGGCTTTTTTTGGTTGGGTGTTTCCCGCCCTGCTTTGGCAGATACTGCTGCATCGAGCTTAGGGAATCGCTGTGAAGGTCCAGACTGGCTTGGCTAGCAGCAGGGGCTGCCTTGTCAGTAGGAAATTAGCTTCATGGGCCGGCCTGTCAGGTTTCTGTCTTGAAGCTCCTGGGACGTGGACACGGTAATCACATCTGGAGTGGGGACCATCGCCATGTTAACATGCTGGACCCTCCCCATGCCACACTCACCCCTTGGCCTTGTAGGGGTACCCTACATCGATCCCCTGCCTCACCAGAAAGAAGGAGCAGGCTAGGCCCAACGCGCTGCCATGACTTCCTGTTCTTCTTCAAACCAATCCAAACTCTCTGCTAGAGGCTCTGCTGGCCTCTCCAGCCTCATCTGCCACCTCTCTCATTCATTCATTCTGGCGGGCAGACAGTAATAGGCTCTCGGTGTCTCTTCTGTGCCAAACATGCTTGTAGGCATCAGAGGTTATGGCCTGAGCAAGGCAGACGGGAGGCACCCGAGCTCAGGGACCTGGCACTCTCCAACCTTCGCTCTGCTCCACGCTGCCTGAGGGCCTTTGCACATGCTGTGCACACTTCCTAGAATAGCCTTCCCTGCTCCTTGTCAACCTTCAGGTCTTGGTTTAAGTGTTGCCTTCTCCAGGAGATCTCCCAGCTAAGTAAAGTAGGTTTCTCCAGCCACCGCCCCCCCCGACTCAGTCTAGCTCTCAGCGCCCGGCTCACTTTCCTTCCCACTACTGATCACGGTTTGTCATTATTTCATTTGTTTGTTTTTAATCTACCACCCAGGAAAGAGGGGAATAAACTATTTAACAAATAAGGCCTGAGCATCTGTTATAGTAATGATAATATGAACTAGCATCTATCGAGTGCCCAGCGTGGGCTCAGCATTTTTCCAAATGCAGGATTTCTGACCCCGGAACAGCACATTTCTGCTCCGTTAGATTAGTGGCCCGGACTAAGGCTGTGGGAGGCGTGGAGCTGGACAGAAGGACGTGCTTTGGAGCTCGAGCTGTCCAGCTGCTGCGGGGGATGTGCGGAGCGAGGGAGACAGGACTCAGAGGTGCCACCTCGTCATTTGGCTCAAGTGGCTGGAGGATGGGGGTGCTGTCTACTGAGATGAGGAAGAGGAAGAAGTGTCAGGTTTGTTTTATGTTTTCACCAAGGATTCATCAGGTACTCATTGCATGTGTCAGGCACATCATGGGCACCGGGTGAGCGAAATGGCATGGTCTGTACCCTCGCTGAGCACGTGAGGAGCCAAGGCCTGAGGGAAGGGTACTTACCAAGGTCAGACGGCCAGCGAGGGGCAGAAAAGGGCTGGAGGCCAGAACCCCTTCCTGTACCCCCACCCGGAATGTGAGACTTCAGGACCTACACTTGCAAAAGATTAGTCACTTCCAGACCAGAGGAAGATGGTCGGGTGGGGCAGTGGCCTGGAAACCACCAGGAAACAGCTCGGAGAGACCTCAAGTTGTTCAGCCTGGGCGGAGACAACAGATGCAACTGCTGTTTGCAAATCTTAGAAGGGCTGTGCTTGGCTGAGGTTGCCCCTTAGTCTGGGCGCCTCTCTGGAGAAACTTAGGAAGAACATAAATGGGCGATAGATGCGAGAACAGCCTGCTTTGCGGCTAGTAGGCATGTACAGCACACAGTGTGGGCATCTAGCCCTTGGCAGGAGTTCGAGCTAGTGGTGTTGTCCATGACTTTCTGCTGTGATGGCAATGCTTTGTACCTGTGCTGTCCACTGGGGTAACCACCAGCCACATGTGGCTGTTGAGCACTGGAGATACAGCCAGTGCGACCAAGAAACAGGATTTCACATTTTGCTGCATTAATTTCAATTTAAATAGCTGCATGTGGCTAGTGGTTGTCATACCGGACAGTGCAGGCCAGCCCTTCCCCAGAGTCCCTAGCATGCTAATCCATTCCGGATGGGCTCCTCGTGCTCCGCTGGAGGAAGCTCTCCTGCTGTTTTGGCTCCTTTGTCTCTGTAGTATCTTCATCTTCACCATCATCATCGTCATCACAGCTAGTTTTTGTTGATAACTACTTTGTTACCTAGATTATCACATCTGGTCTCCGTAACTACCATGCGAAGGAAGCATTCACGCCTTCATTTTACAGATGAACTGGGATTCAAAGAGATCCGCTGACTTGCCGGGGACATACTGCTGGCATGTGGCGTGGCTGGGCTGGGTTAGAACCATCGAGTCTATCTGACTCTAAAGTCCCTTCCTCTTTTCCGCCTCCCGAAGCCAGGTCAGACTGTGGACCTCGATGAAGCAGATAGGGCGGCAGATGGTGCAAAGGTGGCCCTGGAGGAGGGGTCAGTGATGACTGAGAACGCTGCGCGGGCAGGAGGGTGGCGGTGGGGAGGAGAGGCCTGGCTAAGGCTGCGGGGCTTCCATAAGCGGGGGGTGGCTTCCAGCCATCCCTTACCCCTGCCCCCATGCCAGCCCAGCCCTGCGCCAGAGCTCGAGTGAGGACCACAATATAGCAGCCTGAAATTGCCCAATCAGCCAGCACAAGCACCTTTTCGTGGGCCCAACAGTCAGTCTCATGTCCCAGGAAGGGCATCCGCGCGTTGTGGAACTGGTGAGGTCAGAGCTGCACAGCGGACGTCCTACCCCTGGTGGTCCAGATGGAGAAACAGGCCCAGGTAGGGGATCCTGTGTCCAGCTGGGGCCCGGCCAGATCTCCCAGGCCAGGGCGTTCTTTGCTCTGTGTCTCCCCATCAGGTGACATTCCTCCCTCTCCCAAGGGATGCCCCAGCGTCCACTTCTGCAAATAGCGCAGTTCTCCTTTTCCTCTCCATAGCTCTCTGCCCTCTGCAGACTGCTTTCACATGCACTGTTCCCCAGGCAGGGCAAGGAAAGCCCACTCCTCAAGTCCTTCAGCTCAGGATGGCCAGGCTGGGCCACAGCCCAGGCCTCTGCCTCCGCCCAGGTCCGTATACTTGACCTTTCCCAAAACTGAGTAGAGTGGAATGTTGCTAGGATTAAGGCCCCTTACCAGAAGTGCCACCACCTTGGGGCTGGCCCACGCCCAGCCACCCTTGCAGCCCCACTCCATGTGTTGTCTGGGGTGGGGAGATCAGTCCTCCTGAGCTCCTCTGCCTTTCCCAGCTTTCCCTTTGCTGTTTTCCCTGCAAGTGACCCAACAACCTCTCTGGACTTATTTCCTCATCTGGGAAAAGGGGGACTCTTTGCAGTAGGAGTCTGTGGCTACCCTATTCCCACCTCCCCGAGCTCCTCCCACCAAAGGCCCTGTGGTCTCCCCTGTGCCACTCCCAGGCTGGCACCACGGGCACGGGTGAGCTCGCTGTCCTGCTGCACCCAGCATGGGTCTCTGAGGGACTTGGCTAGAGGATGTGCAGGGCATACCCTCCCTGTGGGTGTGCCTGGGGTGGCAGGCAGAGAGGGGGCCTGGTCCTTAAGGGAGGGCTCAGAGCTGCACGGAACTGCAGAGTCCAGAGGGCCCTCAGACTGGTGCACAGGAGAAACTGAGGCCCAGAGAGGAGGAGGGACTTATTCAAGGCTACACAGATGGCATGGAAATGGGACCAGGACCTGCCGACTCCAGCTGATGGTTCAGAGTGCCCAGGGGGCACGTTAAAAATGGCAGGGAGATTAGGATGGAGTAGATCTGGGGTGGAGCCTGGGAATATGTATTTTTAACAAGCTGTCGTTTGTGCATGCACGCGTGCCTGTGTGCCTGTGTGTGTCGAGCAATGGGATCTTGATGCATGGCCAGTTAGGGTTGGACCACCCAGGGAGGGGTCACGGAGGGTTTGGGGCTGAATTTGTGGTCCAGGCCCTGAGGCCCACAGCTGGTCTTCCCCTAGGGCCACAAACCCAGCAGGAAAAGGGCAAAGGAAGTGCTGACCCAAAGGCCATCTGATTTTCTTAGAGCCACTCACCCCATTCTGGAGCAGAGGCCACACCCTGTCTTTGCCTGGCCCAGGCTAGCTGGGGGGCCCCTGCTGCAGGCTGCTGTGGTTCCTGGCCATCATCCTCCAGCTGGGCAAGCCCGGTGTCTAGACTCTGAGACTGGGAAATCAGTCTTAGAATTCTTTCAGCTACAATAACAAACACAATCAGAGAATCAACAAACATTGAGAGCTTCATGTTACCAAGTTGGAAGGGACCTTATAAATAAATGGTCTCTTCCAACACACCGCCCATTGCACAGATCCATTTCCTGGCATTCCTGCCAGATGGTCACCCCATCACTGTTGGAAATGAGTAAGATCTGCCCTCCCTGTGCAGCTGCCACATGCCAGGTAGGTACTGTGCTCGACATCGGCCACCCGTCCCAGCGATCCCCTGTGTGCCTCAGGGTTGGAGATGATTACAGGAGACCTGACACGGTGCGGAGGTTCTGGCGCTGAGTCTGAGGCTGGATAAACCTGTTTGAATCCCACCTGCCTGGAGTGTGGATCTCTCTGACTCTCAGTTTTCTCGTCTGTAAAATCAGAATAACAGTTACACAACCCCATGGGCTGTTGAGCAATGTATACGAAGCGCCTGGCTCATGGACCTGCTGGCTATTATTAGAATATCAATCATCCCCATTTTACAGATGCAGAAAATGAGGCTCAGAGAGGTGGGGAGACTGTCCTAGGTCACCCAGCCAGTGAGAAGCTGCACCCCACAACCCCAGAGGTTTTCTTGCCCAAACAACCACATATCAGGGTCACCTGGAGAGTTATCCAAGTACTAAGTCTCTGAGCCCCATTTCGGCCCCACTGGATTTGAATTTTGGGAGCCAGAATCTGTGCTTGAAAAAAAAAAAGAAGGCTCCCTGGCAGTTCCGAGGCTGCCGTCCAGGCATTTGGAGCCATTGGTCTGCACTGTGCATGCTGTAGGGGACGGGAAGTTTGCTACCTCCCATGGCAGCCCGATTCACATGGCTGGGACACTGTGCATCCCGAAGCCAGATCGGAGAGGAAGCCTCTCGTTGGGGAGAGTTATCTGAGGCTCTTTTCTACTGTGCTCACCCCTCAAGAGCTGGGGGGTCCCCATTGTCCGTCCCACCCACTTACGCTGGCATCTGGCCCAGAGGGTTACTCATTAGGTGGCTGGGAGTGGCCGGCCCCTCATCAGACACCTGTTACAAGAGCCTGGACTTCCCCCTCAGCCCCAGCGGCCCAGGGGCCTGTAAATCATTCATCCCGGGCCCTCTCCCCGCCCCGCTGCTCTCACGCACCTCCCTGCCCCCTCCTTCCTGGGCGCTGGAGGTGGCACAGGTGCTCAGAGGAGGGGAAGAGTGGTGACTTGGGGCAGTCGGGAGTTCTGGCCCAGAGCTGGGACTAGAGCCCAGGATTCCTGACCGTCATTAAAAATGCAAATTCACATCTGCATGTAGTAAAAATTTAAACACCCAAAGTCTCCTTCCTACCTGTGGCTTTCCAGCCTCTGGTTCTCTCCTCAGAGGCAGCTGCTATTATTGGCTTCTTGTATATTCTTTCAGAAAGAACTATATGGTGCACAGACCTGTGTGAGTGTGTGTGTGTGTCTCCCCGTTTTTATGCATAAACAGTAACATACTATTTACACCATTATATGTCTTGCTTTTTTTCACTTATCTTAGAAATTGCTCCACATTGGTACATATGGAATTTTTAAATGTCTTTCCTTTGTTTTTTATTTCTGGAGATGGGGTCTTGCTTAGTTGCCCAAGCTAGAGTACAGTGGCATGATCATAGCCCACTGCAGCCTTGAACTCCTGGGCTGAAACGATCCTCCTGCCTCAGCCTCCCAAGTAGCTAGGAGTACAGTTGCATGCCACTACACCTGGATAATTTTTAAAATTTTTTGTATAGACAGGGTATCACTATGTTGCTCAGGCTGATCTCAAACTTCTGGCCTCAAGCGATCCTCCTGCCTTGGCGGAATTACAGGCGTGATTGCTATGCCCAGCCTATGATTTCCTTTTAATGATAGCATATTGCTCCTCTCCATAGATGTCTCAGTTTGTATTTAACCAGTTCCCTACTTGTACACATACATGCTGTTTTTAGTCTCACACTATTAGAAACATCACTGGGCAGGTCTCTGCAGGGTCAATTCCTGGAAGTGGATTTCAGGTGTCAAAGGGTATGTGCCTGCTACATGAGGCTACGTGTAGCCGAGTTGGGCTCCAAGGAAGATGTTCCAGTTATAACTCCCTGGACAGCATATGGGATTCCCTGGTTTCTGGGCCACACAGTGTGATATCAAACATTTTGTTCTTTGGTGGAGCTGTTTTCTTGGCAATTAAATTGTATGCTTGAAACAGTTCCGGCAGATAAAACTTGGCCAATGGGTCCCTGAGCCTACCAGCCCCTCTCCAGGGCCCAGAGAGGGAGTGACAAGGCCCGTGGGCCCAGTCTTCATTGCAGCCTTGCCAGGACAGACAGGAGTCATTGTGCAGCTAAAGCTCTATCGGTCTAGCCCCACCCGCCTCCATTTGGGGAAGAGCTGGGCCGGAGGTCAGGACACCTGAGTCCTGGTCATGGCTCTACCAGGCAAGATGACCCTCAGCGAAGGCCCTTTCTGAGCCTATCTATGAAAGAGTGGGTCCCTGCTTGCTCATCAGAAAGGACGGGAGCGAGAGCCGAGTGCCTAAGGGCCAGGCAGCCTGCACGACTACTGCCTGCCATCCCCAGGCCCAGGTCTGGGTGGGCAGGGAGCCTCATCCCTTGCCTCAGGCCCATCCGCCTCCTGGGCGTGGCTGTGAGACCTCTGGGCATTTTAAAGGCCCCCAGCCTGCTGGCCTCCAGCCCCAGGCCCAGCCCAGGACTCTCAGGGGCCTGATCCCTCCTGTCCCAGCAGTAGAGTGGAGGGGTTGGTCTGTGGTTAAACTTCTGCCACCAACGCTTAGACCTACCTAGGCCTCCAGTGACCCTGACTATACAGGGAGGTCGGACTGGGTCTCACCAGGCCTCTTCTTTGGACCTTGGTGGCCATGTAACCATTGTGAACCATGGTCTCCTCCAGTGGGAGGAGACTACAGTCCCATGACCCTTTCTGACGTTAGCCTGATGGACCCAGAGGGGCTGTGGATTCAGAGCCATGCTGGGCTCTGGTGGTGGTGGCATTAGGGAGAACTGTTCTTGAGCCAGCGTTGAATTTTCTAGGCCAAGGAGAGGTCCCCATCTGGGGCCGAGGCCTGGGCAGCCACTCCCTTGGCCCTTTCCTGGGGCCAGGCCTGGCCGAAGGCCGAGGCTATCCCGTGCTACATCGGGCAGCGGACTGAGGTCAGTGGATACGGAAGCGTCCGGTGCGGTTCCGCTGCTCTGGCAGAAAACCCAGGGAAAAGCTGCCCGGGAACATCTGCTGTCTCCCGTTCTCCACAAAACCATTTGGCTCAGGGGGAGCCCGGTGGCTCTCCTGCCAAGCTGCGTAGGCCTGGCGGAGGGGGCGGGGGCCAGAACAAGGGCGGGGGTAGTTAGCACAGGGGCGCTGAGGGACCGGCAGGGCCGGGCTGCGACCCAGGGAGCTGAAGGCCAGGCTGTTGTCAGGGCACTCGGGTGAGCTGGGAGGGGTCAGTGTTTATTCAGAGACCCACCACGTCCTGGTGGGACACGTGTGGGGTCCGAAAGTGCTGTGTGTGCCTCCTATTTATAGCCACGTGCTCGGCTTCTTACAAAGGAAACTGGTGTTTAGCCAGGCCCCCACACCGGCCCAGGCCAAGCTTGACTCTTAATCTCCTCTCCAGACAGACCTCGGATCCCAGTCCCGAAGAAAGCCCTGACATTAACCCCAGACGGTCCTCAGGCTGAGCCCTGTGTGGAAGCCAAGGCACCGCCCTCTCTCTCCCGGGCTGCCTAGGTCTCTGTGCACTTCCCTTCCCCTGCATGCTCCCCACGCAGCAGGCAGCAGCCGGAGCAATCTTAAAACCCACTCAGACCTTGTGTCTCCTCTGCTCGGAATCCTGCAGTGGTTCCCACCCCAGACAAAGTAAAACCCAGAGCCCTTCCGCCGTGTCCCATCCCTGTCCCCTTGCTCCCTGCCCCCCAGCCCCACCAGCTTCCTCACTGTCCTCAGACATGTCAGACAGCAGGCACGCTCCCACCTCAGGGCCTTCGTACTTGCTGTTCCCTCTGCCGGGAACCCTCTTCCCGAGATACCTGCATGACTCTCTCCCTCGCCTCCTCAGCTGGGTGCAGTGGCTCACGCCTGTAATCCCAGAACTTTGGGAGGCCAAGGTAGGAGGATCGCTTGACTTCAGGAGTTCTAGACTATCTTGAGCAAGAGTGAGACCCCGTTTCTACCAAAAAGAAAAAAAAAATCAGCTGGGCATTGTGGGGGTGCGCACCTGTAGTCCCAGGTACTTGGGAGGCTGAGGCAGGAGGATCGCTTGAGCCCAGGAGTTTGAGGTTGCAGTGAGCTATGATGATGTCACTGCACTCCAGCCTGGGCAACAGAGTGAGACCCTGTCTCAAAAAAACAAAAACCCCAATTTCTCCTTCTCAGTAAGGCCTCCATGGGCCCGTCTATTTAAAACCGTAAGCGCCCTCCTCCCTAAATTCTTCGTCCTCCTTCCCTGCTTCCTTTTCCTCTGAAATTCTTATCATCAACTAGCATGCCAAATATTTTCCGTCTGTCTTCCTCACCTAGAACCTAAGCTTCCTGAGGGCAGGGATTTTTTTTACTTTGCTCAGTGCAGTACCCCTGCTGACAGCAGGAGCTCAGTAAGTAGATGTGGAAAGACTGAGTCACTCCCGCCCTGTGCCTGACTCAGGCAGGTCAGTCCCCAGCCCCCGGCACAGCCCCAGCTCAGGGCTTGGCGTCGTGGGCCAGAGCCTTTTGAGGTCCACCAACACCCCTAGTCCTTCCTGTCTGACTTTGGGGCCATCTTCCGGCATTCAGCCCTCACACTCAGGACAGTTCCTGAGTCGACCTGCTTCCACCTCCACCTGCGGTGGCTCTTCCCTGCTCTCGTCTCATGTGCAGGAGGAGGGAGCCGCTGACATCTCATTAGTGTCAATCACCTTGCCCGCCAGGCATCCCTTCCATGTCCCTGGCATGCAAACCTGTGGTCTGAGGACCCTGGAATCAGAACCACCTGGGGAGTTTGTTAAAAATGCGGATTCCACCCCCAGGCTTTCTGTGTTTTACAAGCTCTGCAACCTGGGAATTGCGGGCTCCAAGCTGGTGGCGCTGGCAATCAGAGCAGGGCTGTGGGTCAGGAGACCTGGGTTGAAGCCCCAGCTCCATCAGCAGCTTGCTATGTAATGCTGATCAGGGCACTTCCCCTCTCTGAGCCTTGGTGCCTCCCCGAGGGGTGTGAGAGGTCATGCACGCCTGAGCTGGGGAAAGATTGTTGCCCCTAGGACTGGGGTGCAAGTCCCTCTCTAGTCCAGGGTCCTACTTTAGGGAGCCTGTATTGCTTTTCCTCCTGGGATTCCTGCCTGAGCCTTTTGCAGGCTGCCGCTCCCTACTCACCTTCTCTCCTGGCTCCTTCTGCTTCTCAGGCAAGACTCGGACCAAAGACAAGTATCGCGTGGTCTACACCGACCACCAGCGCCTGGAGCTGGAGAAAGAGTTCCATTACA
>RJWJ010041060.1:0-13700 GCA_004363605.1 Indri indri | reverse complement strand
GCCGTCTCTCAGCTCCCTGCCAACAGGGCTTTTCACACAGATGTTTGTGACGCCCTCACTGGATTCTAAAATCTTCAGTAAAAGTAAGAAGGACTATATTATTGATTTATTTCTACGTAGCATAGTATGTGGTGTTATAATATGAGCTTAGTAAATATTTATTGAATTGTAAGAGTTTCGTTACCTGTCAAATGAGCATGAATTATACCTAACCTGTATTGTTTCAAAGATTAAGTGAGAATGAGAACAGTGAGTGAACACAGTTGGCCCTTGGTGTCTGTGGGGAATTGGTTCCAGGGCCTGCCTCCTCCTCAATTAGGACAAGTCAACCCTCTCCGTCCACTGGTTGGTTCTGCATCTCTTGAATACTGTATTTTCAGTTCATGGTTGGTTGAATCTACAGATGCTAACCCAGCAGAATTGAGGGCCAACTGTAGTTCGCCTAGTTGGCTAGTGCTTGCAGAGAAGATTCTCTCTAAATGTTCATTGACTGAGTGCCTTTGTTAACCTGATTTTTGTCTTCTTTGGATAGAAAGGTCTCTATTTACCTCCTGGTTAAGACCCACAACTTCTATCTTCTATGTAAAACCACCAGTGACTATTCAACCTTAACTCACGGGCTCTAATTCTTTGTCATTTAGTAGCTGTTTGATCTTGGACAAATCTTTTAATCTGTTTGTCTCACAGTTTTCTGATCTGTAAAATGAAAGAGGTAGAGGGGCAGAAGGAAGAGGAAGGTGGGAGTGAGGGGCGAGGAGAGAAAAAGAGGAAGAAGAGAGGATGAAGGGGAGGAGAAGTGTTTAAATGCTGTGAAGATTAAGGTATGTGACAGCATTTAGGATAGAACTTAGTACCTTATAAGTACTATATAAACGTTAACTCCTATGGTTTTAAAAATTTTTTAATTTTTAATTGACATATAAATTTATGAGCACAGTGTGGTGTTTCCATACATGTATGTAAGGTGCAATGATCAGATTAGGGTAATTAGCGTATCCATCATCTCCGACATTTATCATTTCTTTGTGTTCAGATTATTCAAAATCCTCTCTTCTGGCTATTTGGAAATATAGAACATATTATTATTATTATTAACTATAATCATCCTACTGTGTAGTGGAACACTAAACCAGAACTGCTATCTAACTGTAACTTCGTACCCATTAACCAACCTCTCCTCTCCCCTTTCCCCATTACCCTTCCTCAGCTCTGGGACTCACTATGCTGTACTCTACTTCTGTGAGATCAGCTTTTTACGATTCCACATGTGAGTGAGATCATGCGGTATCTGTCTTTCTGCGCCTGAACTATTTCACTTACGGGTGAGCCATAATGTCCTCCAGGCTCATCCATGTTGCTGCAAATGATGTGATTTCCTTCTTTTTTTGACTGAAGACACAGAAGTACTCATTCTGTTGTGTATATACAACACGTTCTGTTCATCCATTCATCAGGTATTGGACATTTAGGTTGATTCCATATCTCGGCTGTTGTGACTGGTGCTGCAATAAACATGGGTGTGCAGATACCTCTTCGACATACTGATTTTATTTCCCTTGCATATATACCCAGATACCCAGGAGTGGGATTGCTGGGTTATAACTATTTTAATTTATGTTGGCACTGAAATGCTTTTATACTTTAACTTTATAGTATAGAATTTAGCCTTTAATTTTTTTTTGCTTGCTTGAACCTTTTAAAAGATGTCTGTAAGATGGTAAGTTGAGGATGGAAGCTATATATTAGTATCTTTTGCAATGCCTAGCAAAGCGCTGAATACACAGAAGTACTCAAATACTTGCTAAGTGGTTTTATGTTCTGCCTAATTCAATAAATGTGCCCTTTTATTGATAGAGTTCTGCTATGTTATGAATTGACACTACTTTTACCTTTCTTTTTCCTGCCCTTTAGCTCAGATCAGAGGAGCACTTATGTTTATAAAACATTTGCAGCATAGTGAGATGGTCTGTACACCAAAGAAGCTTGGGGGAAGTGGTGTGATAGCAATAGTGTGTGTGACGTTTCAGTTCATTGATTTTTCCTTTAAGATGTAAGCTATTAAATTAAAAATAAATAATGGTAGGGTTTATCTAGCACTTATACCATGTGACTTTATTATAGTTATTTTGTAACAAAATTGTAATCTCTTTTAAATATGTGAGTTTAGATATTTTTTCTCTCCAGAATATTTACAGGATAACAGGGATCTATTTTTATGATGGAAACATTTAGGAAAATGAGTTTGATTTACAGTTATTCACTTTGTAGGTAACTTTTCTAGAACATTCTATAAAGTGAGATGCATTCTTCCTTATAAGAAATAAACCCAGTTTATTATTTCTGTCTTACTAGTCCTATTGTCTATTGTTGGTCTTTATATTTATTTTTATTTAGATTAGTTCAAACTTTTGGAAACTGGCTATTATACAGGTGTCAGAACGTGGCAATGCCTTGGTGGTGTTCCTGGGGTTCTGAGTCGTCCTAATCTTATCCGGTTATGCAGAACTCCAGCTCATTAATGATCATGCTAATTTATTAATTTGCATTTGGTGATATGGCTTTCTACTTAGTCAAATGCTCATGTTTATTAAACAGTAACCCTGCTTGTCAGGCCAGATGATAAACCATATTGCCAATGAGAATGGTGCAAAGAGGCAGAAGATAAGAACAGAGAAATGAGAAAGTTGGGGGTTAGGTCTTGTAGGCTCAGGAACAGTCCAATGAATAATTCATGTGTCATATCAGAATACTTCTCAACAGATGCAATATACTCACCGTATGGTTATCTTTCTACTAACACACTGTTGAAGGCAAGTTACACAATTTTTTATGTTTCCTGATCACAGTGAAGACTGAGACTACACTCTGATTTTTGTGGGTGCATGTATACAGTTCTGTGACTTTAACATGTATGCAGACTCATGTAACCATCACCACAATCATAATACACTGAAATTCCAACATCCAAAGGAAATCCCCTTTAGAGTGATACCTTTCCTTCCCTAACCCATGACACAGACCAACCTGTTCTCTATGGCTACAGGTTTGACTTTTCCATAATGTCATATAAATGGAATTATCCTCCATGCATCATTTTGAGACTGACATCTTTCATTTAACAAAATGTCTTAGAGACTCATCCAAGTGGTGACCTGTATCAATAATTCAATTTTTTTTTTTTTTTTATTGTTGAGTAACACTTTGTTGCATGGCTATACCACAGTCTGTTAATCCATTCACTCATTAAAGGGCATTTGGGTTGTTCCAGTTATTTTTAATAGAGAGCTGCTCTAAAAATTCATGTATAGATTTTTTGCATGAACATCAATTTTTATTTCTTTAGGGTAAATACCTAAGAGTGGCATTAATAGGTCATATTTTAAATAATTGCTTAAAATTATAAGGAGTGTCCAGACTATTTTCCACAGTGACTGTGCTATTTTGCATTCCTACTAGCAGGTTCTGCGAGTTCTAGTTACTATGCATCCTTGCCTGCACTTTTTATGTTAGTATAATCATTCTAATAAGTGCATAGTGGTATCTCATAGTGGCTATAATTTGCATCTTCCTAATGGCTAATAATGTTGAAAATATTTTCGTGTGCATACTTGCCATCTGTATGCTTGATGTGTTCCACAGTTCTCTTAGGCTCCCTTTATTTTTCTTCATTCTGTTTTCTTTCTGCTTCTAAGTCTGGATAGTTTTAATGTACTTATCTTCAAGTTTGCTGATTCTTTTTTCTGCTCATATATGCTGCTGAAACCCTCTAGTGAATTTTTCATTTCAGTTATTGTGTTCTTCAGCACCAGAATTTTTGTTTGACTACTTTTTATTATTTTGATGTCTTTACTGGTATTTCAAATTCTTGAGTCAGCAATTTCTTGGTTTGCTTTAAAATTCCTTGTCCATAGTTTCCTTTAATTTTTTGAGAACTTTTAAGACAATCTGTTAAGATCTTTGTCTAGTAAGTTCTAAGCGTGCTTACTCTGGGACAGTTCTCTTAATTTGTTTTGTGGATTGCCATACTGTATTCTTTGCATGCTCCATAGTTTTTTGTTGCATACTTGACATTTTGAATATTATGTTATAACTCTGGCAAACAAATTCTCCCTTTCCTCATTGTTTTTGTTTTTTGCTGTTCATTCTAGTTTAAATTTTTAGGGACTATTTTTATTTTTGTAAATTGTTTTGTAAACTACTTTTATAAACTGTATTCTTGTTGCGTGTGATATCTGAACTCCCTATTACTTTAAACTTGTTTAGCCGATGTGTTGATAGGGAGATTTAATTGAATGTCTATTGCAAAAACAAAAAAAGAAGGAATAAAAATAAACACAGAGCCATCTATTCGTGTTGGCTCTGTGTTAGGGCAATCCTTTAGTGCTTAGCTAGGCCTTTCATCACTCTGCCTTAGCCTTCACTTCCTGCTCTCACTGAGCCTAAACATCAGCCTGGGGTAAGAGCTTGAGAGTTTAGGCTTTCTCAGGTCTTTTCTGAGAAAATGTCCTGCCCTGGGCACGTGTGTGGCTTTCTGAATTCCCCAGCATATGCTAGAGCTTTCAATGCTTTGCCACCCCCAATCTCTCCAGCTTTTCTTTCTAGGATTTTGGTGTGTGTCTCTATTGTTTGCTTCAACTGCATTTTTTTTGCTCTTGGGAGAAGTGGGTTATTTCTTTGCCTTTTAGTATTTTTCAGGAATGCTTTTTATGTAGCCGCTTTGCCTGAGAGAGTTCTGATTTAAGTGAAGCAAAGTCACATATCCAATGTCCTGCAGGTAGCCCCTAGACAGGTCAAAATAGACAAAAGAATTCTTTGAGAACAGGGTCTGCTCTCTTCCCTCTGAAAGCAGAGACCGAGGTCTCATATTGGGAACATGGGCTATCCTCAAGACTGATGCTGAGCCAGGGTGTTGGAGTGGGGCAAGGGAATATAAAAATACTGCAAACCTGTCTGTTTTTGAGTTGTCTCTTTCTTGATTCAGTGTTTGCCTGGTTGCTGTAAACATTTAACTGTTTTCCAGACTTCTGATAAAGTTGATTCTGACAGTTTTTGCTTGTTTATGGTGTTTCCATGGAAGGATAGGCCCTTTGAGCTTCCTGCTTTGTTGTTGTGGTTTTTTTGTTTCATTTTGTTTTGTTTTTTGTCACTCTAAATGCTTTTTAAAATTAACTTGAATCGAATTTCAGTTTATTCTCTTTGGGGTTGAATGTATTGCAGTGAGGATTACTGTAATTCCTCCCTCCCCCAAGCACTCCATAGAATATCCAAGGGGTGACAGCATTTCATTATTTTTTGAAATACCTTTAGCTCTGTCCGTAATATGTCCTCTGTGCGATCTGTTGAACTAAAAGTTTGTACCAACCTAGCAGTGTGTTGTAGTGTCAGAGACAGGAAAGTCTTTATCACCAGTAGCACTGTGGAACTCAGCATGTCATTTTCAAGTCACTCATAGACTTAAGAAGGGATAGGAGGGATTTTTTTTTTTTTTTTTTGTGACAAAACACAGACTTAGAATTCTTTTGGAGAAATTATGTTACAGTAGGAGGTGGGTCATCTGGTTCTACTACTCTAGCATACCTACGTGGTCTCTTTGCTTGGCCTTGACTTCATTATTTATAAAGTCAGGTATTTAGTGATTTCTAAATTTCTTTTTATTTCTAAGACTTTGGCATTATAGTCCATATCAATTCTTAGCTGTGATAATTTTATATGTATTATTGAACAATGACATGATACTGATAAAGTATTCTCAGAATTTATATACATGTTGCTCTTTAAGACCTGCAATTTGGGTTAATTTAATAAAATGATTCATGTCACTAGATCTTACTTGCGATCTTGTAATATATTAGTGCACATTTTTGCATGTTTCCCCTGGAATATTGTTATCAGTTTCATTTCTTTAAGGAACTCCCTAACTTCTCAATGTATAACATAATGTAAAGTTTCCTTTTTATACTACAATGATAATGTCATAAGAGTTTTTGATATACTTGGGGGAAATTTTTACTTCAAGCCCAATTCTAGCTATTTCTGCACACTCCCTTTCTCTATTTCATTAGTTAAGAATATTGGGGAGGAATAGTTAATTTTTCTCTCTCATGAAGAAGCCTGATTTATCTATTATGATTTCTGCTTTATAAGTAGAGAATAAAATGTTTACATTAAAATAAGGTATGTTCCACATAAGCTCCAACTCACTTTGTCACTCAACAATTACTGACAGGGATACATCAGAAAACGAGGAGATACTGCATGATAATTAATCTTGCATACATTAAATAAATAATTAGAAATAATGAATTAACCAATTAGAAGCATACAGTGTACTATGACAATCTGTTATTGGGATGAGGGCTCACCTAATTTGATGGACTAGGCCAGGAGATAACATGTCTACCGTAGTGATAACTGTCTTGTATGGGCATGAAATATGCCAGGGTCAGCAGCCACAGTTGATATTTGCAACTATTAAGTCTGAATTGGCTTGACACGAGATTTTTTAAAAATTATTTCTGAGTAATCTCTGTTTTATCAAGAAGATGATTCAGCAACATTTCATTGCTATCCAATCAGGATTGTCAGAAGGGGTCTTATCAGTTCTTGCTTTCCCTTTTGCATTTGTGTAGGCTTAAGGATGAGAAGCAGGACTAGAGAGCCCTGGTGCTCCTCTACCTTCAGCTCCCATTCCTTTCTTAATAACAAGCAAACACCAGCTTTCATGTTTCTTCACTCTCGCAACAGCTCTGCTTTGAGGAAAAGTCCTGGACTTCTCAGGAAACTTGTCCCTGAAAATCTACTATTTAATAATCTTGAATCTTAATATTTATTCTGAAGGATGTGGGTTTGAGTTTAGGATTTCGTTCAGGATTTTAGGGGAGAGAAATTTCATTAAATTTTGTGGCAAGAGATTTTTTATTAATTTAAATATTTTACTGAAATCACAAAGAATAGTTCATTCTGTTTGAATACTATGAATCTCCAGTGGAGAGGGTGAGAGAAAGCTGAGGGAGGTGAGTTTGTGTGTGTGTGTGTGTGTGTGTGTGTGTGTGTGTGTATGTGCTTATATATATGTGTATGTGAATGTGTGTGTACATACATATGTACATATGTGCCTTCATTTTTATCATCATTATAGCTACCATTTTTGAGCCATGTTCTGTGTCTTTGGCATATATTATTTTAATTCTCATCAAACCCATGAGTTAGATGTGTAATTATCATTTTATAGATTAGAAAAATAGGTGAGAAAGGCTATATAACTTACCAAATCATTTGGCCTATAAGTGGTAGTACCAAGATATGAAATTATTTTTGTGTATCAACACACAGACATATACATGCTATTTTATATTTATGTGTATACGTGTGTGTACATATGTATACATAATTAGTATACTCTTCTGGCATAAACATTTAATTTTTTTTTGTAATAAGAGAAACATATTCTGGCAAATCATCTTTTATTATTTATGCCTCCAGAGGAAGACATACTACTTTTTGTTAAAAATAGTATGTATGTCCTGTACTTCATATCTGAATTGATTTTTTTGACTTATTGGCAGGATTGTATTTCTGTAATGATGGAATTGCACTGATTTTGCAAATAGTAGCATTTATTTGGAAGATGGATTGCTAGATTCAGAGTATTTTTTAAACTGGCCCAATGGGGGAACGGATTTTGGTCTAACTTCTAACTGATACTATGGAATGACAGCTAAGAAATGAGGACTAAATAATAATGATATAATTTGCTCAAGACATAGAGGAACAAGACTACCTCAAGGCACTTAATAATCAAGTTCCCAGAGGTTGCAGATAAAGAAAACGTCCTAAGAGAAGCACAAAAAAAATAACGCATAAAGAGCTCCAATATGTCTGGCAGCACACTTCTCAGTGGAAACCTAACAGGCCAGAAGAGAGTGGCATGATATATTCAAAGTTCTGAAGGAAAAAAAAAAAAACCCTTAACCCTAGAATATTATATCCTGCAAAAATATCCTTCAAACATGAAGGAGAAATACAGACTTTCCCAGACAAACAAAAGCTGAGGGATTTCATCAACACCAGACCTGTCCTACAAGAAAGAAAAGGTTGTTAACCATAAGAAATCATCAGAAGGTATAAAACTCACTGATCACAGTAAGTACACAAGTACAGAATACTTTATTGCTATAATTGCAGTGTATGAACCACTTATATCATGAGTAGGAAAACTAAAAGGCAAACCTGTGAAAAATAAGCACAACAACTTTTTGAGAAATATTACTAGATAGTATAACAAGATATAGGAGGAAACAAAAAGTTAAAAAGTGGGGGTGGGGAAGATGGAGTTAAAGGTAGAATTTCTGTTAGATTTCTTTTTGCTTGTTTCTTTGCCTGTAAGCAGATTTGTCATATGTTTAAAATAATTGGTTGTAAAATGATTTTTCAAGTCTCATGGTGACCTCAAATCAAAAAACCCACAATAGATACACAAAGAATAAAACCAAAAAATTAAATCACACTACTGAAGAAAATCACCTTTAACTAAGGAAGACAGGGAGGGAGAAAGGAAGGAAGAGAGGACCACAAAACAACCAGACATCAAATAACAACATGGCAGCAGTAAGTTCTTACCTTTCAATACTAACGTTGAATGTTCATGGACTAAACTCTCTAATCAAAAGACATAGAGTGCTTGAATGGATAAAAAATAAGATCCAGCTATATGTTGTTTACTAGAGACACACTACTCCTACAAAGACACATATAGACTGAAAATGAAGTGATGGAAAAAGATATTCCATGCAAATGGAAACCAAAAAGAGCAGGAGTAGCTTCACTTTTATCAGATAAAATAGATCTCAAGACAATGAATTATTTCTAAAAGGAGACAATGAAGGTCATTATATAGAGATAAGGGGTCAATTCAGCAAGAGGATATAACAATTCTAAATATATATGTACCCAACACTGGAGTACCCAGATATATAAAGTAAATATTATCTGAGCTAAAGAGAGAGATAGATGCCAATACAGTAATTGTTGGAGACCTTAACACTCCACTTTCAGCGTTGGACAGATCATCCAGACAGAAAATTAACAAAACATTCGACTTAATCTACACTGTAGTCCAAATGGACATAATAGATATTTACAGAACATTCCATCCAATGGCAGCAGAATACACGTTCTCCTCAGCTCATGGATCGTTCTCAAGGATAGATTATATGTTAAGCCACAAAACAAGTCTTAAAAAGTTCAAAAATTTGAAATCATATCAAGTATTTTCTCTGACCACAATGGAAGAAAACTAGAAATCAATAATAAGAGGAACATTGGAAATTAAACAGTATGCTCCTTTGTGACCAGTGGGTCAATGAAGAGATTAAGAAGGAAATTTAAAAAATTTCTTGAAATAACTGAAAATGAAAACATAAAATATCAAAACCTATAGGATACAGAAAAAATAAGTAATAAGAGGAAAGTTTATAGCAATAAGTGCCTACATCAAAAAAGTACAAAGCTTCAAATAAACAACCTATTGATTGTATCTTAAAGAACTAGAAAAAAAGAGCAAGCCAAACCCAAAATTAATAGAAGAAAAAAAGTAAAGATCAGAGGAGAAATAAATGAAATTGAAATGAAAAAACCCAAAAGATAATGAAATGAAAAGTTGGTTTTTTGAAAATATAAACAAAAATTGACACACCATTAGCCAAACTAAGAAAAAAAGAGAGAAGACCCACATAAATAAAATCAGAGATGAAAAAGGAGACATTACAACTGATACTGCAGAAATTCAAAGGATCATTAGAGACTATTAATACTACGAGCAACTATATACCAATAAATTGGAAACCATAGAAGAAATGGATAAATTCCTAGACACATACCACCTACCAAGACTAAACTAGGAAGAAACCCAAAATCTGAATCAACCAATAGCAAGTAAAGCAATAGAAGCAGTGATGGAAAGTCTCCCATTGAAGAAAAGCTCAGGACCTGATGGCTTCATTGCTGAATTCTACCAAGCATTCAAAGAAGAACTAATACCAATCGTACTTAAACTATTCCAAAAGTACCAAGAAGGAGGAACTACTCCTCAACTCATTCTGTGAGTCCTGTATCACCCTTATACCAAAACCAGACAAAGACATAACAAAAAAAGAAAACTATAGGCCAATATCTCTGAGGAACATAGATGCAAAAATTCTCAACAAAATACTAGCAAACCAGATTCAACAACACATTAGAAAGATTATTTAGGTGGGATTCATCCCAGGGATGGAAGAATGGTCCAACATATGCAAATCAATCATGTGATACAGCATATCAACAGAATGAAGAACAAAAGCGTATGATCATTTTAGTTCATGCTGAAAAGCATTTGATAAAATTTACATCCCTTTATGACAAAAACTCTCAGAAAACTTAGTATAGAAGGAACTTACCTCAACAGAGTGAAAGTTTTATAGGACAGATCTACAGCTAGTATCATACTGAATTGGGAAAAACTGAAAGCCTTTTCTCGAAGATCTGTTCCAAGACAAGGATGCCCACTTTCAACACTGTTATTCAACATGGTACTGGAAGTTCTAGCTAGAGCAGTCAGACATGAGAAAGAAATAAAGTGCATCCAAATTGAAAAGGAAGAAGTCAAATTATCCTTTTTAGCAGACAATATGATTTTATATTTAGAAAACCTAAAGATGCCACAAAAATACTGTTAGAACTGATGAACAAATTCAGTAAAGTTGCAGGATATGAAATCAACCTATAAAAATCACTGGCATTTGTCTATGCCAACAGTAAGCAATGTGAAAAAGAAACCAAGAAGGTAATCCCATTTACAATGGCTAAAAATAAAATAAAATACCCAGGAATAAATTTAACCAAAGAAGCCAAAGATCTCTGTAATGAAAACTATAAAAAATTGATGAAAGAAGTTGATGAGGACATAAAAAATGGAACAATATTCCATGCTCATGGGTTGGAAGAATCAATATTGTTAAAATGTCCATACTACCCAAAGCAATCTACAGATTCAATGCAATCCCCATTAAAAGCCAATGACTTTCTTCACAGAAATAGAAAAAAATAATCCTAAAATTTATATGGAACCATAAAAGACCCAGAATGGTCAAAACCATCCTAAACAAAAAACAAAACAGGAGAAATCACACTACTTGACTTCAAATTATACTACAGATCTGTAGTAACCAAAACAGCATGGTACTGGCATAAAAAGAGACACATAGACCAATGGAACAGAATACAGAACCCAGAACTAAATCCACACACCTATAGTGAGTTTATCTTCGACAGTGTTGCCAAGAGCATACAGCAGGGAAAGGACAGTCTCTTCAATAAACGGTGCTGGGAAAACAGGATATCCATGTGTGGAAGAATGAAACTGGACCCTTATCTCTCACGGTATACAAAAATGAAATTAAAATCAGTTAAAGACTTAAATCTAAGATCTGAAACTATTAAACTGCTAAAAGAAAACATTGGAAAAATGCTTTAGGACATTGGTTTGGGCAAGGACTTCTTGAATAATACTCTCAAAGCACAGGCATTCACAGAAAAATTGGACAAATGGGATCGCATCAAGCTAAAAAGCTTCTTCATAGCAAAGGAAACAATCAACAAAGTGAAGAGACAACTCACAGTATGGGAGAAAATATTTGGAAACTATCCTTCTGACAAGGGATTATAATTAGAATGTATAAGGAGTTCAAGCCACTCAATAGGAAAAAAATCAAATTATCTGACTTAAAATGGAGCAAAGAATCTGAATAGACATTTCTCAAAAGAAGACATAAAATGGCCAACAGGTATATGAAAAAATGCTGAACATCATTAGTCATCAGAGAAATGCAAATCAAAAGTACAATGATATATCATGTCATCCAGTTAAAAATGGCTTTTATCAAAAAGGCAATAATGAATGCTGGTGAGGATGTGGAGAAAGGGGAACCCTCGTACACTATTGCTTGTGATGTAAATTAGTGTATCCACTGTGGAGAACAGTATGGAGTTTCCTCAAAAAACAAAAAATAGAACTACCATATGACCCGGAAATCCCACTGGGATTCTCAAAGTAGGAATTCAGTATATCAAAAAGATATCTGCACTCCCATGTTTATTCCTGAACTATTCACAATAGCCAAGATTTAGAAGCAACCTAAGTGTCCATCAGAGGATGAATGGATAAAGAAATAGTGGTACATACACCGATGGAATATTATGTAGCCATAAAAAATGAAATCCTGCCATTTGCAACAACATAGATGGAACTGGAAAACATTGTTACGTGAAATAAGCCACACACAGAAAGTTAAATTTCATATGTTCTTACTCATATGAGCTAAATATGAAAACAATTAAACTCATGAAGACAGAGAGTAGAATTATGGGAAGGGTGGCAGGGAAGGGGGAATAAAGTGGGAACGCTTAACGGGTACAAAAATGTATAGTTAGATAGTTAGAATGAACAATATCTGATAACACAACAATGTGACTATAATCAATAATAAAGTATACTTTAAAATAACTAAACGAGTGGAATGTGAGTGTTCCTAACACAAAGAAATGATAACTACAAGACAGCATGGTATTGACACAAAAATAGAGAGATAGACTGGTAGAAGAAAGTGGAGAACTCAGGTATAAAACTACCTACCTGCAGCCACCTGATCTTTGACAAAGCAGACAACAACATACACTGGTGAAAAGAAACCTTATTCAGGAAATGGTGCTGGGAAAATTGGTTAGCCATATGCAGAAGAATGAAATAGGACCCCATCTCTCACCACTCACAAAAACTAATTCAAGATGGATAAAAGACTTAAATGTAAGACATGAAACCATAAGAATTCTAGAGGAAAATGTAGGAAAAACTTTTCTAGATATTGGCTTAGGCAAAGAGTTTATGACTAAGATCCCATTGGCAATCATAGCAATGACAAAAATAAATAAGATTTGATTAAACTACAAACCTTCTGCACAGTTAAAGAAATAATCAACAGAGCAAACAGATAACCTACAGAATGGGAGAAAATATTCATAAGCTATCCATCCAATAAAGGGCTAATATCCAGAATCTACAAAGAATTCAAGCAAATCATCAAAGAAAAAACAATCCATTAAAAAGTGGGCAAAAGACCTGAACAGAAGCTTCTGAAAAGAAGATAGACAAATGGCCAACAAACATATGAAAAAATGCTCAACATCCCTAACCATTAGGAAAATGCAAGTTAAAACCACAATGAGATATCACCTTACCCCAGTTACAATGGCTTTTACTAAAAACTCCAAAAACAATAGATGCTGGTGTGTATACAGAAAGGAACACTTGTACACTGCTGGTGGGACTGAAAATTAGTATAACCTCTGTGGAAAACAATACAGAGATTCCTCAGTGAAGTAGACCTACCATTTGATCCAGCAACCACACTGCTGGGTATCTACTGAAAGGAAAAGAAGTCGTTTTATGAAAAAGACATCTGCACTTGAATGTTTATTGCAGCACAATTCACAATTGCAAAGATGTGGAATCAACACAAGTGCCCATTGGTTCAGGAGTTGATTAATAAAATGTGGACTATGTATACCATGGGGTTCTACTCAGCCATAAAAAAGATGAATTAATGCCTTTTGCAACAATTTGGGTGAAACTGGAGACCATTCTCTTAGATGAAGTTTCTAAAGAA
>RJWJ010041059.1:0-13692 GCA_004363605.1 Indri indri | reverse complement strand
TCTACTCATAGATAAGGGGAGCAAATAACTGAGAACAATAATACAGTCTCCCACCATTGCTACCTGATTGTGCCAGAGAGCAGCAACCTTGGTGGGCCAGTTCTGTGCTGGTATCCTGGAAAGTCAGCCTAGATCCTGCTCATCCAGCTGTCCCAAGGGTGTGGACCTACCCGATTCTCCCACAGTAACTCAATTTCTCCTCAAATTAACTCGAACTGAACTCTATAGCCATGGTATGCATGTGCCATTGTTTATTCATTCCACATAGGCAGACGTTCATTTTGTTTCCAGGGTTTTTTAATTTTGCTACTAAATATAACGCTGCAATGAAATCCCTTAAAATTTTTACTTAAATGTTGTATCTTTATTCCTATAGATTTTATGGTGTCGGAATCCAGAGCCAGACAATATAGGTGTTTTCAATTTTAAAAGTTATTTCCATATTTCTTTATAAAAGACCTAAAACAATTATTGTTCCTACCTTTTTTTCTTAGGTCCTTTAATTTGCACATCTCTGACCACTAATGAAGCCAGGAATCTCTTTCCATTTTTTTTTTCTTTTACAGCTTTATTGGGGTATAATTTTTTGTACCATAAAATTCACTCATTGTAAGTGTACAATTGAACAATTTTTAGTAAATTTATAAATCTGTGAAACGATCATCATAATCCAATTTTAAAAACTTGTTCCTCCAAAAAGTGTTCTAATGTCAGTTTGTAAGCAACCTTTGCTCCCATCCTTAGCTCCAGGTAACCATTGATCTGCTTTCTGTCACTATGGATTTTCCCATTTAGGACATTTTATATAAATAGAATCATATAACATACAGTCTTTTATGTCTGGTTTCTTTCATTTAGCATGTTTTCAAGGTTCACACATTTTGTAGCACATATCAGAACATTTATTTTATTGCCGAATAATATTTTATTGTATGGATAAACTGCATTTTTTTTCATTTATCACTTGTTATATATTTGAATTGTTTCTGCTTTGAGCTATCATAAATAATGCTGCTATGGAAATTTGTGTACAAGTGTTTGTATGGGCAAACATTTTCATTCCTCTTGGGTAGATATCTAAGAGTGGAATTGCTGGATCATATGGTAAATTCATTTTTAATTTTTTTTCAAGTGCCAAACTATTTTCCAAAGTAGCTATACCAATCCACTTTTTCACCAGCAACGTACAAAGATTTCTGATTCTTCACACCTTCTCTAGCAATTGCCTTTGTCCTTTTGATTATAGCCATTTTAGTGGGTGTATAGCGATACCATATTGTGGTTTAAAATTGCATTTCCCTGATGACTAATGATATTGAGCACCTTTTCACGTGCATATTAGCCATTCGTATATCTCTTTTGGTAAGATGTCTATTCAAATATTTTGCTAGTTTTTAAATTGGGTTTCTTGCTTTCTTATTATTGAGTTATAAGAGTTCTTTATATATTTTGGATACAAATCCTTTACATATACACACTTTGAAAATATTTTTCCCAGTTGTGACTAAGCCGCTGGTGTTCATGCCCCACCCCACTCTGGTAGAACCTAAGCTTTGGGGAAGGGAAATGAGGAATAAGAACAGTCCCAGCAAGAACTCCATGTACTCCCATGTCCTTACCTAGGATCAGCAGTTTCCACATGAATAAACACCTTCCCACATGCTGTTTGCCTCTGGTCAGTTCCAGACCTCTGACATAGTTATTGATAATGATTTCCAGTTTTTTGGTGTGTTTTAAACAGAGGATTCACTAACCTCTCATTCCACCATGCTGGAAGTCACTAGACATCATTTTTTATGTTTATAACAATGTGGAGTTGGCTGCCTGTCTCAACACCTGCAGCAAGAGCCAAGGCTGTGTTTTATTGTCTTCAATTGGAATTGGATAGTGTGCCCATCCTTGACCCACTCATATTGGCCAGGGGAATGCAACACTATGGTTGGCCAAGCCTGAGTCCCACACTCACCCCCAGAGTCTGAGGGGGAATTACTGCTACCTACAGCACCTAGCCTGAGGGTGGAGATGGGTGGTCCTCCAAAAGTAATTTTCCTTGAAAAACGACATGATGCTGGGTAGCAAAACCAGCCAATATTTGCTATAGGCTCCCTTCAGAGTTGTGATTCCCTGTGAAGCCCTTACATCATGGGCCAGTGACCAACACTTACAACGTCTACTGCCTTTAGAGAGACCGTGTCTGACCATGCAGACATGCTGACTTCTTAATGATACCAGACAAAGCTTCCTGTGATTCAAAGACATAGAAATCCGACTTCAGACGGGAGCAGATTTCAGCCCTAACCCTAAGAACCTAGAATTCTACATTTCTTTTTTGTTTCACATTTTTATTTTTCTTATGTGCTTTTGAGTCTCTTTTCTGCAAAGTTCTATTTTAACATTCCTTATATCCTTCCCATCCTAAAGACGTCTCTGTTCTGTTTCTGTCTGTCTCTGACTCTAGCTCTCTCTTTTTCTCACTCTTTCTCTCTTTCTTTCTCTCTCTTTCTATTATCAGCCACTTTTTACCAAACACCCACGACAGTCAGGGACTGTGCATAGCTACAATGTTGCAAAAACAAAGATGTATTAGCTACACTCTCTTCCCTCAAGTTTACAATGTCTTTGCCGGAAAGAACCTATCATTCAATGCAAAGCTTACCGCAAGAGTATAACATGTGCAACATGAATATGCCGACAGTACAGGCTGCGCATACTTCCAAGGCTGGGCTGTGCACAGACGGCAGGCATGAAGCTTCTGTAACTCCGGGAAGGCATCCAAGCCCCAGAATACTTTGCTCTCCCCAGGACCTCAAATTCCTCACTTCACCTCTTCACGTTCCCTGAAATTTTCATAACTTCAGAATCACTAGTACACTGGACACCACTCATTTATAATGGAGGATTAATTAGCTCTAAAACTTTGCTTTTTTACGGTGGGCAATGTCAACATTAATGCAAGAGGGCAATTTTAATGTGGTGTTGGTGGTGATTCTAGAGCAGGGATCCATATCGAGGAGGTGGGTCTGCATGGGGCTCCCCAGAGGGCGTCGTGTGCCTGTGATACAAGACAAGGTGGGCACAGGGGAAGAATGAAGACCCAGATGGGGAGGGAACCTCCAGCATTGATTGTGCGCACTTACTTCTGAGCCAAAGACACTCAGAATTCTATCCATCAGTCAGCCCTTGTTTAATTTTCTTCCTCCTCTCTCTCCTTCTTCCTTCTCTCTTTCCTCTCCCACTCAATTGCCAGTTGACGGGCAGTAGTTTATATGTAATTTAGAACTCAGTGACCTAGACAAGGCATTTGGACTTTTGTTGAAGTTTAAAAATTGTGCAATTCATGTGATCAAGTGTTGCTAATGTCACAGGCTGGTGAGTAGCTGTAAAGAAAAGCAAAATCTTCCATTTCATCATGGGCTCCTTGCCAACATAGCGAATTATAACAAGGGCAAGCCAAGTGCAGAAATACCCTTTGGGGAGGGGGAAAATGGAGATGATTATGCATGCTATGGAAATGTCGAGAGACTCAAAAAAAGACTCTAGAAAAGGGGGGAAATCACACGGGGGAGCAGAGAAAACTACCTCACCTTTGAGTGTGAAACTAGTTCACCTCCATTAAGATGCCAATCCTATGAATACAATAAATATAGCATCCTGATTATTTAAGAGAAAAACACTAATTTTCAAGTTTGTGCTATTTCTAGCGATTCCAATCTGCTATGCAGGAACTGTGAGAGTGCTGATAATTAAGGAACACTGTGTTAGGCGATGATAGCACACCGCCTCTGGATCCTAGCTCCTGGTACCTTGTAAATGTGACAAAATCAGATTTGATATAGCTAAAATGTCGGGAATACATGTTAGCAATCCTCTCATTTCAATACAATTCAGTGATGCTTAACTTCGCACGGCAGTCCTGTGTCAGTGTTCCTTGTCATAAAGTAGATAATGTGAATTCAAGATAATTACTACAAGGAAATATCAAAAAGCCACAAGCTGAAATAATTTACAAATCATTTCTTCCCACGCTTGCTGTCACTGACCTGAGTAAATTGCACAGTCTGCAGCCATGAGAATGAGGAGGGTTGACTGAACAGCTCAGGGACCTTCAGGACCGTGATGTCTCAGAAGAGGAGCCGTGATTGCTTCACACGTCCACCTACCCACCCCAACTCTGGGGATCACCCCCTCCCAACCAACCAAGCCCCAACCTGGCTGTATTTCCAGATTTCTCCTCTTCTCACACCGGTTTCACTAAAGCCTCTCATGCTTACCTATTTCTCCAACCCAGGTTCTGTTCCAGATCTTGCCCACCTCTGAAGTCACTTCCTGAATCTGGCTGCCTCGGTGAAGCATCGGGCCATGTTCCTGCCCTGCTAAAAGGCCCTGTGGTGGCTCCCCTTTGCCCCAGGTTCAAGTTCTAGTTCTGTGGCATGCCTACCTGGCCCCTGGTGATCTAGCCCTGCCCATCTCTCTGGCCAGGTGTATCACCCCCCAACTTAGGCCACTTCTACCCTGAACTTCATTCCCAAACCAGGAGCACCAAACCATGTAGGGTGCCCACATACCCAGGCTGAGCTAGCTGCATGCTTCTGTTCCTGCCAGCCTCACCATCGCCTTCACCTGGACAGTGACTCTCATCCTCTGAAACTGCTATGGGAGGCGCCTCGTCCAGAAAGCTCACACGGGAATAGGTGCGCTTTCTTGGGACTTTTCCATCCCTCTATCACAGTGTTGTTCACCTTTCTTTCACTCCTAATGGCTGGAAAGTCCCCCAGGGGCAGGGGCTATATCTCATTCATCTTCCTATTTCCAGTACAGAACAACAGACCAGGGATGTTGTGGGCATCCTACATATTTTCTGGAGTTTGAATCTGAGTGTGGATTTAACTATGACAGTGGTGGAAATTGTACAAATTCAAATTCCATGGTGGGAGAGCAGGGATACCTTCTTCAATCCCTACAGTTCCTATATTAAAGGATCAGAGAAGTAGATTCAAGCATTTATTTAAATATGTCATTAAATTATAAAATCATGAACTATATATTCATCCATATACAATATACATTGTTCTAAATTCTGGAACTTACATAAAATTGGACATAAAAATGTCATTCTTTATGTTTTGAGATATGTCTTGCTTTTTTCACTCAATAATACATTTTTCAGATTTATCAATGTTGATACATTTAAGACCTAGCTCATTTATTTTAATTGCTGTGGTGTATTCTGTTGTGTGAATATATCATGCCTTATATATTCATGACTGTTATATTTGCTTGATGGAATATCTGATCAATATGTAGAGCCTCCCTTTAATTTCTAATAAAACTCTTTCCATTAAATTCAATTTTCTCATTTTGGAAATGCCACATAGCTTTTTTTCTTTAATTTATATTTATAGATATGGCTTCCCCACCTTTTTATTTGCAAATACTGCATTCTCTCTGACATTGCATTAAAAATGTCTTTAATGAACCACAAAAAACTTGATTTTTATTATTTGTAACAATGATATTGTTTATTGTTGCCTCTACCTTTTGATAGGTGATTTTAAACTTATGAATACTGCTATATTTGGATTTAATTACTACCAGGTAATTTTTCATTTATTTGCTTCTTTGCTTCTTTCAATTTCCTTTCTTGCCTTCTGTTGAATTAATAGAGTTTTCTTTATTATTTCCTTTTTCTCTTTAGCTGATTTAGAAGATATAAATTGGGTTTTTTTTCCCACTATTTTTGTTTACCTATTATTTTTAAATAGGAAGATTAGGGTATCATTCACATAAAGCAGTTTTTAACATATTGATGGAGTGGTGGAACCATCACCTCAATCAATTTGAGAACATTTTATCACCTCAAAAAGAAACGTCATGCATATTAGCAGCCACTTCTTATTTTATTTATTTTTAAAATTTGTCTCTCTGAACTCAACTCCTATCCAGAACCAGAGTTCATGTAGATTGCTCACAGTACCTCCCCAGTGGTGATAGTTTTCCTATTTCCAAACTCTCATGTAGCCAAAAGGCTGCTTGGCCCAAGTCTTCCCTGTGTCTGCATCCAAGCACCACACCTCCTTTGCAAGGCAGCTTTAGATCAGACATTGCTCCAAGCAGCAGGGCTTCCTACATCAATTGTTTTCTAAGTGGAAAGAAGACAGAAGCTCAGAGACATTAAGAAGTTTACTAGAGGTCACACAGATAACAAGTTGTGAGACTGGGGTTTGTGCTCACTTCTCTGAGTCCAGAGCTCAGGCTCTCCCCAGTGTGCTCCGGTGCTCTGAAGGAGGGTGGCAGCGAGTGATCTTCTCCACACTGCCCCTATGGCTCAATCAGGAACAAAATCCACAGCCACAGGAAACAGAGGGCTTTTCCTGAGGCTGTTTTTAAATAAATGTTCCTTTGTCTGAATGAATCAAATGCCAGCTGGTAGCTGCTCCCTGTCAGCAGCTTGATGAGGGGACTTTCAAGTTAGAGTGACACAGGTTCAAGTCCCCACTCTGCCACTTACTTTCAGGGTAATTCGGACAGATTATGCCACATCTGTGAGCCTATGTCCTTTTCTGTGAACTAGGGAGGGACAGCAATGCTCATCTTTGCAGGTCATAGCAAGGATTCTGTGAGCTGACTAATGCACAGGGTAGACGCCCTGTGATGGTGGTTCCCATTTCCCTTTCTGTGGACATAATTGGTTTTTGCACAGGGCCTTAGTATTGCAGGGAGCACACTGCTGCCTTCTGTCCCAGGAATCTGAAGTAAGCACTTGCCAGGAAAATCCAAGGCACAGCACATCAGACTTTGACACACCTCCTGCTGTGTGATACATTTCTCTCCTGATCTGGGCCATGAGGCTGGTTAGGAGAGGGTAGCAGAGAAAGGTAGGAAAAGTGCCCACAAAGGCCCCCATTCTAGCTTTCATGAGAGAACATTTTTCTTTGATAACCTGGAATAGCACAGAGCCTCCGCGAGACAGTAATTCTGGGTGATAGCTCCACAGGCTGGAGAATACAATTGTTTCAAAGGAAATAAGAGTGAATCAGAGATTTGGGATTTTCTCTTAATAATACACTTGAATCCCAAATTTTGGACAGGGCTTGAACGTCAAAAACTCCTTAAAATGAGACTTATGTCTTGGGTTAGACAAATATTTCTTAGATATGACACCAAAAGTACAGTCCATAAAAGAAAAACGTTGTTGTATTGGATGTCATTAACATTAAAAGCTTCTGCTGATACTAAGAGAACACAAAGATAAACCAAAGATGGAGAAAATCCTTGCAAATCATATATTTGATGAAGAACATGTAACTATAATATAGAAATAATTCTTAAAATTCACTAAGAAGAAAATAACACAATATTTTTAAAATGGAAAGATTTTAATAGGCACTCCACTAAAGAAGATATATGGATCACTAAGAAACACATGAAAAGGCATTTAACATCAATTTTCATTAGGGGAATGCACATTAAAACATAATGAAATATAAGTACACACCTATTAAAATGAATGAAATGACAAATTCTCACTACAGCAAGTGTTCGTGAGAAACTAGAATTCTCATATACTGCTGGTGGGAATGTAAAAGGGAAGAACCACTTTGGACAACTTTTGCAAAGTTTCTTAAAAAGTAAAACTGGCACTTATCTTATGATCCAACCATTGCACTTCTAGGTATTTGCTCAAGAGAAAAGAAAGCATGCATTTATACAAAGACTTGTACTTGAATGTTCATAGTAGCTTTATTTATAATAGGCCTGAAATAGAAATGACTCAAATGTCCACTAACAGGTGAATGGATAAAAAGTTGTGGTATGTCCATACAATGGAATACTACTTAGCAATAAAATAAAATAGATTTTTGTTACACATGACATGGGAGAATCTCAAAATAATTATGTGGAGTGAAAGAAGCCAGATAAAAGAGAGTACATAATGTACGACGCCACTTAGATAAAACTCTAGGAATGGTACACCAATATTTAGTGACAGAGAGTAGACTTTGGTTCCTTGGAGATGGGCAGGCAGGATGAAGGGATTACAGAAGAGCACCGTGAAACCTTTGGGGTTGATTGTGATGATGATTTCATGTGTATATACATATGGTAAAACATAAAATTTTAGACTTTCAATATATGCAATTTATAGTATGCCAATTAAGGCTCAGTAAAGCCACTAGAGGAGGGAGCTGAGGAAGAGGAGAAGACCTATACTCAGTGATTCTCCACCTGTTGACCAATCTCTCCAGAACACTAGAAAAAGTTCTTCTGTACGGAAATATTTTCTCAAACTTGGAAAATCTTATTGGAAACTGAAGAATGCATAGGGTCTTTCAGGTAGTTTTTATAAGTTTAAAGAATTTTTGAAAATTGATGCTTGGAAAGCATTTGGTAGTTGGGGCTAGCCGCCCCCACCCTGTCTTTTGGAGTTTTTGATGGAATTACCAGGAAGCCCACTCCTCCCTCTTTTTCTAGTCCCAGCCATTTTCCTATCCATCTTGCCACACGGAGAGCAGGTGTGGCTTCTCAGCTTCATGATAGTGTTATCACAGATACTCCTGTCTCTGCTCCAACATGCTCCCCATGAAATCTTGCCTCTACCGACCATTACTGTGATGCTTCTCCCCAGTAGATTGCTAGATGCACTTGGCTTTTTATGATCTATTTTTTGACCTTTGGCCCACCACTTCTTTTCACCCATATAGGTCCTTGACCCAACCCCAGCCATGGTGGTCCAGGATTCAAATATTAACCAGTCCCACCTGGTGCCTCTGGGTAGGGGCTGAGGGTAGAACTGGGAGAGGTGGATTAAATTCTCTTCATGTGGATTGTTTTCTGACCTGTGAATAACATCAGAGGTTAGACACAGATAACAACACAGGTTTTTCCAAACCAAGTGTAGACAGTTGACTTCAACCAGGTGGCTTAGAGCATTTCTGTAGGGAAACCTCCCTAACTTCCCCTATCCCTCAGGCTAGGTTGGGTGGGTTGGGTGTTCCTCCTCTCCTCTTGGATCCCATGCTTCCTTTTATCATTTTATTTACATTGCTTTCTTTGTATTTTCTTACCTTTACCCAATCCGTATCCCCTTCCTAAAATGGGAGGCTCTGGAGAATATGAATCTTGTCTCATACATCTCAATATCCTTGGCATATAGTGCAGATCCAGACACATAAGGGGCAGACAGCCAAACAGTTGATTTATAATAGTTTAAAGCAATGAGGCTAGCAGGACCTGAGCTGACAGGTCTTGAAGATCATCTGTGTTTGCTTTGGCTTCCACTACAAATGTAGTTCCTCAGCTTTTGATTTTTTATCAGTGTGGTTGGGAAAGAAGTATTGATACTCTTCTCTGATAAACTTTTGAGACTGCCTAAGTCTTAAAGATATATAAACACTAAAGAGGAGTCCATTTATTCTTCCCAGATGAATTCTCATCTTCTTTCCAAATATATTACATTTCTCAATTCTGTCCAGCAACCTGAAAGTGATATTAGCTGTGTTTTATGAGAAGACAGATGGCCAAGATTTGGATCCCAAACCTCTAGCCAATCTACTTCCCCCACATGTGCCTGCTAGGTCCTCCAAGAAGAACAGCAGAATGATCATCCAGGAAAATTCAGTTCAGAAAATGCTGCTTCCCAACTTCTCTCCTGCCTGGGTAGTGGGCTGAAAAATGAGGATCATCCAGGACCCCTCCTACACCTGTGTTTGAGGCCTATATCAGAGGCCAAATCAATTGTCCTGTTCCTGCCCCAATTTCCCTCTCTGTTTCTGCTGGGATAATGTCCACTGACCAGGAGGCATCCTCAGGCCTGTCTGACCACAGTGCCCACATTTCCCCTTCCATATTTGGTCCTAACCCCTGTATCCTACCTCCCTCCCTAGGGAGAATGTGATGGTCCCTTAGGGCCCTTGTTCCTTCAGGTTCTTGACCCAGACCTGAGCTTGTCAGCCCTGGCAATGGAGTGGAGGGGAGGCCACACTGGACAAGTGAATTATAAAACAGAGTCTAGTAAGAATTCTGAGAAGATGGCAGCCTGAGCCCATAATTCTGATACCCTCTATCTCCAAATTCCCTGCAGCAGTAAGTCAACAAGAAGGCAAAGATATACAGCAGAAATAAATGAAATTGAAACCAAAAAGACAATACAAAAGATCAGCAAAACAAAAAATTGGCTTTTTGAAAATATAAACAAAATCAACACACTTTCAAGCAGACTTACTAAGAAAAAAAGAGAGAAGAACCAAATAAATAAAATCAGAGATGAAAAAGAAGACATTACAACTGACGGTGCAGAAATCCAAAGGATCATTAGAAACTATTAGGCACTATATGCCAATAAATGCAAAACCTAGAAGAAATGGATAAATTCCTAAACACATACAACCTACCAAGATTAAATCAGGAAAAAATCTAAAACATGAATAAACCAGTAACAAGTAACAAGATAGAAGCAGTAATAAAAAGTCCTCCATCAAAGAAAACCCCAAGACCCAATGGCTTCACTGCTGAATTCTACCAAGCATTCAAAGAAGAATACCAATCCTACTTAAACTATTCCCAAAAATCTAGGAGTAGGGAATACTCGCAAACTCATTCTGTATCACCCTGTATTACCCTGATATCAAAGCCTGTACCACCCTGATATCGAGACCAGACAAAGTACAGCAAAAAAAGAAAACTATAGGCAAATATCTCTGATGAACATAGATGCAAAAATCCTCAACAAAATACTAGCAAACCAAACTCAACAACACATGAAAAAGATTATTCTTCATGATCAAATGAGATTCATCCTAGGGATACAAAGATGGTTCAACACATTCAAATCAATCAATGTGATATATCATGTCAACAAAACAAAGAACAAAAACCATGTGAGCATTTCAATTGATGCTGAAAAAGCAATCAATAAAATTTAACATCCCCTCATGATAAAAACTCTCAAAAACCTGGGTATAGAAGGAATTTACCTCAACACAATAAAAGCCATATATGACAGACCCATAGCTAGTGTTATACTAAATGTGGAAAAACTAAAAGCCTTTCCTCTAAGATCTGGAACAAGACAAGGATGCCCACTCTCACCAGTGTTATTCAACATAGTACTGGAATTTCTAGTTACAGCAATCAGACAAGAGAAAGACACAAAGGGCATCCAAACTGTAAAGAAAGAAGTCAAATTATCCTTGTTTTCAGATGATATAATCTTATATCTAGAGAAACCTAAATACTCCACAAAAAACTTAGAAATAATAAATTCAGTAAAGTTGCAAGATACAAAATCAACACACAAAAATTAGTAGCATTTCTATATGCAATAGTAAGCAATCTGAAAAAGAAACCAAGAAAGTAATCCCATTTATAATAGCTACAAATAAAATAACATACCTAGGAATAAACTTAACCAAAGAAGTGAAAGATCTCTACACAAACAACTATAGAACATCGATTAAATAAATTGAAGAGCACACAAAAAAATGGAAAGATATTCTATGCTTATGGATTGGAAGAATCAATATTGTTAAAATGTCCACACTACCCAAAACAATCTACAGATTTAATGCAATCCCCACCAAAATACCAATAACATTCTTCACAGAAATAGAAAAAAATAATTCTAAAATTTATATGGAACCACAAAAGACCCAGAATAGCCAAAGCCATCTTGAGCAAAACAAACAAAACTGGAGGAATCACATTACTTGACTTCAAATTATACTACATAGCTATAGTAACAAAAACAGCATGGTATTGTCCTAAAAGCAGACATATAGACCAACGGAACAGAATAGAGAACCTAGAAATAAATCCACACATCTATAGTGAATGTATCTTTGATGTAGGGGCCAAGAATGGGCAGTCTCTTCAACAAATGGTGTTGGGAAAACTGGATATCCATATGCAGAAGAATGAAACTAGACCTTTATATCTTGCCATATACAAAAATCAAATCAAAATGGATTAAAGACTTAAATCTAAGGCCTGAAACTATGAAATCATGAAAATAAAACATTGGGGAAATGCTTGCCCTTGGTTTGGGCAAGGACTTCTTGAGTAATACCCTCAAAGCACAGGTAACCAAAGCAAAATTGGACAAATGGGATCACATCAAGCTAAAAAGCTTCTAAATAGCAAAGGAAACAATCAACAAAGGGAAGAGTCAACCCACAGAGAGGAGAAAATATTTGCCAACTATCCATCTGTCAAGGAATTAATAACTATAATATATAAGGAGCTCTAACAACTCAATAGAAAAAAATCAAATTATCTGATTAAGAAATGGGCAAAGATCTGATATTTTTCAAAGAAGGCGTACAAATGGCCAACAGGTATATGAAAAAATTCCCAATACCATTAGTCATCAGAGAAATGCAAATCAAAGCTAATGAGATATCATCTCACTCCAGTTAAAATTTGAATGTGGAGAAAGGGGAACCGTCATACACTGTTGGTGGGAATGTAAATTAGTGCAACCATTATGGAAGTTTCTCAAAAAACCAAAATAGAACTACCATATGACCCCGCAATCCCACTGCTCGGTATATATCCAAAGGAGGGAAATTCAGTATGTGGAAAAGATAGCTGCACTCCCATGTTTATTGCAGCACTATCCACAATAGCCAGGATTTGGAATCAACCTAAGTATCCATCGACGGATGAATGGGAAAGAAATCGTGGTACATATACACAATGGAATATTACATAGCTAAAAAAGAATGAAATTCTGCTATTTGCAACAACATAGATGGAATTGGAACATTATGTTAAATGAAATAATCCAAGCACAAAAAGACAAACCTTGCACGTTCTTACTCACATGTGGGAGCTAAATATTAAAAGCAATTGCTTACATGGGGACAGAAAATAGAATGATGGTTACCAGAGGCTAGGAAGGGTAGCAGGGAGGGAGACATAAAGTGAGGATGGTTAATGGGTACAAAAATACGGTTAGACAGTGAGATAGAATTAACAATATTTGATAGCACAACAAAGTGAATATAATCAACAATAAGTCAGGGTCTACTTTAAAATAACTAAAAGAATGAAATTAGAATGTTCCTAGCACAAAGCAATGATAAATGCCTGAGGTGATGGATACCCCAATTACCCTCATTTGATTAATTCACATTGCATGCCTGTATCAAAACATCACATGTACCCTATGAAGATATACAACTATTATATATTCATAATACTTAAAAATTTTTAAAAAATTAAATAAAATAAATGAAAGACAATGAAGATTCAGCCCTGATGCTGAGTTCTAAAGGAGAGTCAACTCACATCTGAAGTTTCAGATTCCAAGGGGACAAAGCAAGTGTGAACAGTGGGCAATGTCTGTCCTGTGAGACTTGTTTCTATTACCTGGAAGACCTAGGACCTAGGACCTAGGAGGAGTCTTTTCTGGCAAAGTATGAGGTGAACACATCTGACCACCCAGCAGCAAAAGCAGGCCCAATATGCTGAGCTGCTTACTACCCAAGGCACAAAACAGAGTTGCTGCTGCCACTAAATCACTGCTGTCAGCCCTGGGAGGAAACCATAGTCCTTTATTTTCTCCTTCTTCTTGCTTTCCAATCCGCCTCTGCTTGAGAGACATGTCAGTGTGATCTGAACACATGCTAGAGGAAACCAGACCTACCAACAAAGGCATGGAACGAATGATTACGAGTCAAGAGACTTTGTAGT
>RJWJ010041058.1:0-13680 GCA_004363605.1 Indri indri | reverse complement strand
TCCCTCTGTGCACATGTGTGCTTGTCGGTTAGTTCCATTTTAATAGCAAGTACATGTGGTGTTTGTTTTTCCATTCTTTAAATACTTAGGATAATGGTCTCCAGTTCCATCCAAATTGTTGCAAAAGGGCTTAATTCATCTTTCTTCATGCCTGAGTACTATTCCATAATATACATATACCACATTTTGTTAATTCACTCATGAATTGATAGGCACTTGGGTTGATTGATCTTTGCAATTGTGAATTGTGCTGTGATAAACATTTGAGTGCAGGTGTCTTTTTGATAAAATGACTTCTTTTCCTTTGGGTAAATACCCAGTAGTAGGATTGCTGGATCAAATGGTAGGTCTACTTTTAGTTCTTTAAAGAATCTCCATACTGTTTTTCATAGAGGTTGTATTAGTTTGCAGTCCCACCAGTAGTGTATAAGTGTTCCTTTCTCTCTGCATCCACACCAGCATCTGCTGTTTTGGGTTTTTGATAAAAGCCATTCTCACTGGAGTTAGGTGATATCTCATTGTGGTTTTTTTTTTTTTTTTTTGAGACAGAGTCTCACTGTGTTGCCCGGGCTAGAGTGCCGTGGCGTCATCCTAGCTCACAGCAACCTCAAACTCCTGGGTTCAAGGAATCCTTCTGCCTCAGCCTCCTGAGTAGCTGGGACTACAGGCATGCGCCACCATGTCCGGCTAATTTTTTCTATATATTTTTAGTTGGTTTTGATTTGTATTTCCCTGATGATTAGTGATGTTGAGCATTTTTTCATATGTTTATTGGCCATTTGTCTATCTTCTTTTGAAAAGCTTCTGTTCATGTCTTTTGCCCACTTTCAAATGGGGTCATTTATTTTTTTCTTATTGATTTGCTTGAGTTCTTTGTAGATTCTGGTTATTAGCCCTTTATTGGATGTACAGCTTGTGAATATTTTCTCCTATTCTGTAGGTTATCTGTTTCTTAGCTGCGCAGAAGCTTTTTAATGCAGTCAAGTCCCATTTATTTATTTATTTTTGTTGCCGTGGTTGCCATAGGGGTCGTCTTCATAAATTCCTTGCCTAGGCCAATATCTAGAAGAGTTTTTCCAACATTTTCTTCTAGCATTCTTATGGTTTCATGCCTTACATTTAAGTTTTTTATCTATCTTGAATTGATTTTTGTGAGTGGTGGGAGGTAGGGATTCTGTTTCATTCTTCTGCATGTGGGTATCTGATTCTCCCAGCACCATTTATTGAATAGGGCTTCTTTCCCCCTGTGTATATTGTTGTCTGCCTTTGTCAAAGATCAGTTGGCCGTATGTGAATGGTTTTATATTCTGGGTTCTCTGTTCTGTTCCATGGGTTATGTCTCTATATTGTGCCAATGCCATACTGTTTTGGTTACTATAACCTTGTAGTGTAGTTCAAAGTCTGGTAATGTGATGCCTCCAGATTTGTTCTTTTTGCTTAAGATTGCTTTGGCTATTTGGGCTCTTTTCTGGTTCCAAAGGAAGTGTAGAGTTATTTTTCTAGATTGGGAAACATGACATTGGTATTTTGATGGGGATTTCATTGTCTTTGAAGCAACTTATGTATGGAACTGGAGTCTCTTATCCTAAGTGAAGTATCTCAGAAATGGAAAAATAAGCACCACATGTTCTCACTAATAAGTGGGAGGTAAATGATGGGTACACACAGGCAAAAAGAGACATTAACAACATTGGAAACTAAGAAGAGGGGAGGATGAGAGTGTGGTGAGTGATCAAAACTTACCTATTGGGTACTACAACAGCAAACGAATGGATGGATACACTGAATGCCCTGACATTCAGCATTGTACAGTGTATCCATGTAACAAAACATGCGTATGCCCTTAATATTTTGAAATAAAAAAAATATAAACCCACATAAAAAGTCAATAAGAAAAAAGTCAATAGAAAAATAGTTGAAAAACTCAAATATAAAATTTACAGAAAAAGAAATACAAATTATTATCTTTATTTCAAGATAAAAATGCAAATTAAAATAAGTCGTTTTTTTACCCACAGATTGACAGAGATTAAAAGGTTTTGTAATTTCTAGTGTTATCACAGGTGTGAAGGAAGCATGGTGTAAAGACAAATTTTTGTAACCTTTTTGAGAGATAATTTGGCAACATCTATCAAAATCTAAAACACAAAATCTAAACAAATTTAAAAAAATAACAAGTACAGACAAATATGTACAATATGTTCCCGTTTGTTAAAAAATACTGCATATGTTTATGAACACAGAAAATTTCTGGGATGATGAAAAGGAACTTCTAGCAATGGTAACTTCTGGAAAGCAGGCCTGATGAAGAGAGTGGGAATCTAACATTTCATTTTATGTTCTACTCTATTGTTTAAACTGTTTCACTATATATGCTCATTTTGAAAAGGCAACTTTAAACGAAAGCTTGGTTTGGTCCCACTGTATAACTTGATTTCCCCAAAACTTAATGTTATTTTCATCTCTATTATTAGATTACAGCATCCACAAAAAGTAAAATAATTATATCCCTTCTGGTAGGAGTCAGAAACAGATTGAATACTACATAGAGAACTTCCTGGAACAACTGGAACATCCCGCTGATGGCAGGGCCTGCGTCATAAGCTAGGAAGCTTCCACTATTTCCACAGTCTTTGAGACCTTAAGTCAAGGGTAACAGAGGAAGGACCCTTTATGTGTGTGGGAGACTAAACAATCCTTAAAATTTTTTTCAACTCTATGATGGTATGATTCTAAAATTTACAAAAATCTGATTAACATTTAGAATTTGGGAAACATGCCTACTCTATAAGACTTCATATCAAAACAACACAGAAGCCAATTTCAAAGGGCTCTCATTGGCCAAAGATGGGGCATTTGGAGATCAAAAAAAAAAAATAAGTACAATGGATTCAAACCCATAAAGTTCCATGAGTTTATAATGATAATAAAAAGTAAAAATATCATTGGTAATCTTTGGAGGATTCTAGGGTACCAACTTATACTGAAAACTGATAAAGATAAGGAGAAAGAATCAAGCACTTATTTTGCCTTCCAGGATTTATCCTGATTTTCAGGGAAACCAAAGAGTTTATAAGGAAAATTCTGCTTTATAAATGAATCATAGCTAATTGTTGCAGGAACAACAGAATTAGAAAAATCATAATTTTCAACCTTAACTAAGTAACGGATACAGGCATTGGTCATCAATGGTTGCTAAAGCCATTTAGGTGAAAGGCAGATGGGGAACCCCAGAATGGATGAGATTAGGCTTCACCTGAACCCACTGAGCAATCTCAGCATCACTAATTAAGACATCTAGTCATTAAGGGCACCCTGATAGGATGTGATAGGAAATACAGAGTATTTCCAAGGAAGTATTCTTGCCCCTCCTCCAAATTGAGCCTGAATCCAATTAAGTTCTAGATCCACCAGAGATATACAGGAGATAGTGTTCTGTCATCAGCAATACCACAAAGATATAAGAAGTCATAAAGTGGGAAATTCTAAATTGTAGAATAAATTGCCCAGTTTGCTTAAAAGAAAAAAAAGAAAGAAGTGGCATACACAAAGAATAAGCTATAATGGTAAAATGCAATGTATGGATCTTATTTAGATCTTGAGTTGAACATACCAACTGTGAAAGACACTTTTGTGACAATCAGGAATTAAACATGAACTTTCAGTTGATGTTGAGGAATTATTGTAAATTGTATTGGTTATGACTTAGTTTTTTGGTTAGGTTTTTAAAAAGTTCTTATCTCAGAGATACGCACTGAAGTATTTATAGATGAAATATGTCTGAGATCTACTTTCATTCATTAAACATGTTGGGGCAATGCATTAAAAAATAATAGAAAGCTGATATTTTTGTACAGAGGATGAAGTGGGGAGCCTTTACTTTTTTGTGTCTTTGAAATTTTTCACAATGAAAAAATTTAAAAGACAAAAGAAGATAGCCTGTATGGGAAGCATCTAACAGTGTTCCTAGGAAGCATTCAAACATGTTAGCTATAATCATAATGATCATCAGCATAGAAAAATATTCTACTGGTTTTTACTGCCAAAGTTAACAAAAGATATTGAAGTTGATAACATTGGTATGATTTTGTTAGTGTATCCCTTAACTGGGATAAAGAGCTGGATTAAGTAAGGGCTCTGACTCTCAATTTAACATATTTACTTAATGTCTCAAATACTGCATATAAATAAGTTCTTGGACTGAAACTTAAATTAATTCTCAAGCTAGCAGTCTAAGTTTCCTTGGTTTAATATTTCTAGATGACAGTTTATTCAGGGCATTTCCTACTTAAATAATTTCTTCTTTTTTCTCATTAATATTCGCACACTTTCAGAACTCAACTATAAGGAAAGAAAATTAACTAGAATTCCCAAACTACTATTATGAGATAAAAAGTGAAATATCTCGTATGGTAAATTATTTTCACTCTTTTGGGCTTGTTTCACACATACTCTCTCACTGTACAATTACCCCAATTAACTTCTGATTGGTCCCTAATAGGCTGAGAGGACTTATTATATCTTGAGGACCATTTGCCCCAAGAAAAGAGAAACTTCCTTGCCTTCTTGCAGTCCCCAACCCCCAGATCGAGGACCAATACTGGTTCTTGGCCTTTTGGGAGCCGGCTGCACAGTGAGAGCAGGTGGCCGCTCCCCATTGCTCACATCACCGCCTGGGCTCTGCCTCCTGTCTGATTGGCGGGGGCACTGGATTCTCGTAGAAGCAGAACCCTACTGTGGACTACGTGTGTGGGAGATCTGGCTTGTGCACTCCTTATAAGAATCTGGTGCCTGTTGATCTGGGATGGAGCTGGGGCAGTGGTTCGCCCCATGAAGCTGGCCCCCGGTGCTGAGAAGGTTGGGGAGCTGCTGTATTCTCTAATCTCACCACCCCTCTAGCCCTTCCTTCTCACCTGTATGTCCCAAAACAAGGTAAGAATAAAGACACCATGTTGAGGCAACCCTGTGGTCCACTGAGCCCCAGATGCAGTGTCTGGAAATATCCTGGGGGCTATATGTGAGCCCAACCACTTTAGGAATGCCCCAGGTAATCATTAACTTCCAACTTTCTGAGTCTGAAACCTCCTTGAACTCCTTGATACTTTGAGAACATAATATTGTAAGGAAGAAGGGAAACGCTTTTCAGAATTACACCTGTCTTTGAGGAGTGTGGATGCTCAAAGGTATCAGAGTCTTTGCCAGTCTTCTGTGCTCACATGGTAATGAGCTCTATTTTTCAACTGAGCACCATGATGGCTTTTGATATTGGGCCTGATGCTGAGTTAGGGAGTGGGGGCTGAAGAGAGTTAAAGTACAGGTCTTAATAGATAACAAGAAGAATTTGGAATTCTTGGGGACAATCTGGTTGGGGAGAAGGGGTAAGAGGGCTCCAGCTACTTGACCCATGGCTTGGGCACCATATGTGTAGGGAGTCCAGCCAGTGAAACATCTAGTGGCACAGTGGCCAAAATGATCTTTACAAAGAGGGAGGGTCTAATATGTGATTTAAAATTGTGTTTCTACAGTATAAATACTTTTGTTTTCCCCAAACGTTGCTATACGAACAAAAGCATTTATGATCAAATTGTGTTTGTTTCTTGTTGCTTTCTTGGTAGGAGCCAGCTGAAGTGGATCAAAGAATCAGGCTAAGTTCCCTATCAGGGTGAGTGGATCCAGTATGGAAGAGTACAAAGTTCACAAACTCAAGTAATTCATTGGAAGAAAGAAATTAGAGCCAGAGGTGACCATGAGAGAACAAACCTCTGGGAATTTGCAAAAATGTGTGCTAAGAGCTTAGATGTTCTACAAGCTGTGGAGTGAGTGAGCAAATCTCTAGGTCTAAGACCTAGAGAGGTAGGGCCACCTCACTGATAATGAATGGCAGGACCCTGCTTTTGTGCTTGTCCAAAAGCAACATTGCCCAACCTTCCAGAAGGTCACGTCTAGTTTCTAATGTTGAAATGAAAGCCAAATTTTCTGCATTGGTCCCCTTCAATCTGTTCCCTTTGAGCCTAAGTAGTTACAATCATTTCAGCCTATCTTCATATGAAAGTGGTTCACTCTCCATTGGTGTTTTAGTTGAACTTCTCTGATTAATTTCCATTTTGACTTACTTCTTGTGTAAGGCTGTGTTTAAAACAAATATTATTGAAGTTCAGCGCTTCTAACTATTGCCACTGGCATCAAGAGAGTTGAGTGTGCGCTGAATTTCGGCCATCTCAGTCAATCCATGAGGACTGAAGTCCCAGCTTTCAGACTTAGCTCTGCCTCTTAACTCGCAATGTGACCTTGATCACTCAATTTCCTTATTTGCAAAATTGCACAACAAACTTGCACTGCTCACCTCCTATGACTGTTGAGAAGATTAAAAGAGATAATTTATATAAATGAGCTCATTCAGAACACAATATTATGCAAATAAGGGTTCATAATTGGGCTGGTGATATTTAAACAATAAAGAAATGTGTTTCCTTTGTTAAGGACTATTCGATTTAGCAATCTACCTGAGAAAAGAATTACTTAACCCTGACTGTTCTTTATTTCTCAATGCGTGATCTGGCAATGGTCTAAACAAACACAAAATTGAGAACCCCTTTCAACCTTCCTGGTAGTTAATTTTCCTTCAAGTGTTCAAGCTGGCCAAAAATCCAACGAACTTCTAATTTCTACCCTAAGAACAAATTCTGTACACAGAACTTTAGCCAAACTACCCTGAGGCTTTTGACGGTTCAAAATTACTTCCTCTGTAAGCCAAGAATCTAATCTTTAGAGAGGGCCAATCTCAATTAAATAGCCTCAGGATGTAGTACGTTTCAGTTGAGTAGTAGAAGCACCTTCCCCAGTAGTGTCTTCTAGCATCCTCCTGGTTCTTACGGCTGCCGTTGCGTTTCTCGGCTGCCCTCACTCTGGTTGAATTATCCTTCTGTTCCAGGGAACAAGACTGAAGAATCTCCAGGGTTCAACCGTGCGAATATGTATCAGATTTAGGTAACTAAGGCAGAGCGAAGGAAGTCACTCCAGTAAAAATGCAAAGTAATTTCAGAGCAAGCTCCTTACCCACTGCAAAGCACTTAATGGTTTCAGATGAATAGCTCTGCACCTGGAGGCTGCCAGGATGGCTCTTGGTGTGACCTTGTTTTCCCAGTCTCTTCTTCCTGAGCATCTAATAGCTACTGCATGACAGTTAGGGACATATACTCCCTGAGAACAGAGCCCCACTCTTAGTTCTTTCTTTGTTTTTTTTTTTCCTAGACACATTCTTTCCTCAGGCTTACTTTGGTTCTCCTCTTCTTTCCATTCCTAAGAAGACCAATTGTGACCTGTTTATACATTTATTTTTATTGTCTAGATATCATCAATTATTAATCATATACCTGATCTGATACACAAAGCAAGTCAGTCAGGGAGCAATGGATTGTATTCTGGTTACTCTAAAAATATACAGTTGGGAAAAATGAACAGTTGGGAATAATTATAGGGCTTTTTAAAAGAATAACTTTCTTTTCAAAAAATAATAAATGCTTATTATAGAACTTGGCAAAAAAATATGAATACTCCTAAAATCCTTTTGTCGGAGATGTACGATTGTGCATTTGGCTATGAGACTCAGATGTAGACAAATGGTGCTTTAGCCCAGAACACCTCCCTCTCCACGTGGTACCCGCAGGAGGAAGCTGCACAAAGGAAGCCAGGCTGGACAAGTAACTCCTGGCTATTAGGAGAGGCTTTGGCTCCAAAGCCAAAATTAGAACTCCAGTACCTGTGCTGGATCACATGCAATACTCCTTTTTTCTGAAAATAATGGGGCCTAAATGGCCTTGAACCAATGCAGGCTAGAAGCTACTCCATGTGGAACCCCCAATCCTGAGCCCAAGGAGAATGACAGCTACCCCTGTTGGAGCCAAGGGAAGAGAGGAGTCAGATTACTTGGGTCACTTGGGCCACTGCTCTAGACCAGTGACTGGCAGTAGCCCTGGGCCCAGCTGCAGGTGGTGAGAGCAGCTCCGGAGAAAGAGAGAGGGAGGTGGGACAGCGGAGCACCCCCACCCCCAAGCCATGTGTGCAGACCTGGGAAACAGAGCCTCACAGTGACCCAGATCATGACTGCAGATCTCCCTTGACCTCCTTGAGGTAGGATAAGGGGAGTGTGGGGGGAGGAGGAAGGAGAAAAGGGAAAGGTGTCCCCCAGAGCTGTTCACCTTTGACCCTACAACCCCTTTTTCAGGAAATCTATCTAAGGAAATAATTGGGTACATGTGAAAAGCTTTGGTTATAAAAATGGTTGATATAGCACTATTCGTGACAACTAAAGTAATTTGGATGGTAAGTATTACATAAATCATGATAATCAAATTAAATTATGAGGCTTCTAAAGGTGGGCACTACATGCACATATCAGAAAAGCCTGATGGCAAGGCTTTGTTCAAGAAGTTCAGCTCATAGTTCAGTAATATTTATTTTCCAAAATTTCACATGATTAATCCATTTTTCCCACAAGTAAAACAATAGCCGAAAGACAGCAAAATGCCTTTTACAGGTCCAAAGAGTAGTGAAAAAGCCAAAAATAATATTCACAGACACTCGGAGCTGGATAGAACTTTGGAGATAATTTAGTGCAATACCCCTCACTGTACAGATGATAAAACCAAGTCCTAGTGAGGGGAAGTGACTTTTCTAAGATTAGGTAAGAACAAGAATCCTGTATCTTTGGCCCCCCAAGCCCAAGCTCCTTCTGTTGCCCTTTCCTAGGGCTACAGGGCCCTCTGCACTCTGGCAGAGACTTGAATTAGGCCCATCCTATTGACACAATCTCTGATGACAGTTGGCCTTCAAATATGGATGATCAGTTTAACAAACACAAATACAAGACACCCAGTACAATTTGAATGTCAGATAAACTATCACTATTTTTTTAGTACAATTATGTCCCATGTGCATAAATATTATTTTTATATAAATGTATGCATACATGCCAAAAATGGTTTGTTGTTTTAGCTAAACTTCAACTGAAAATAGAAATTTGGGCATAAGTTTAAATGGGCATATTTTTATTTGCTAAAACTGGCAACTCTATATTTAAAAAGAGATGAGACAAAGATTGTTAGAGTAAGAAAGGATCAACCATTCCAACTTCCTGATTTTTACAGGTGAGAAAACTGGTAAGCAGAGAACAGCTGGGACCTGCCCAAGGCTCCATAGTTGCTTGGTGACCAAGCTGAGACTACAACTCAGAGTGGGTGGTTCCCAGGGTCCCTTCTAATACACCACAGTGTATGCACCTTCCCTAAGGACATTAAGAAAATTCAACTTGTACGTTTTTTAAGAATGTAATTCTAAATGATCTTCTCATGTGCGGTCCATTTCCTTTTTACACCTCTCTTAGGCTACAGCAATACAGTGAGGACTTTCCTTGTCATTAAAATAACACAAAGCAACAAAGGATTCTTGGAAGGTCTTTTAGAATAGTGGCTCTCATACTCTAGCGTGCATCAGAATCACCTCCAAGGTTTGTTAAAATTTAGATCACTGGGTCACACTCCCAGAGTGTTTTCTTTTTTTCAATATGGACCCTAGAGGTTTATTTAGCACAAAATCAAAACTGAGAGCTGTGAACTTACTACATCCATTTAAAATAAATAATTTATATGAAATACAGATTCTGGCATAGATATAAGATGTGAAAATCAAAATCAATGGATTGAATCTTATGCTTCATTTGCTCACAACTCACACACTTATTCTGCAAAAAAGACAATTGCAGCAAAGACAAAGAAAATTGCTCTTTTGCAAACAAGCCTAAAAGCATCCCTCCAAAGAGACCAAAATAAACATGCATATATAGGTTAAAGTGTTACTGTTCAACACAAATGCTATTCTAGAAAAAAATTAACTGCATAGGTTAAAAAAATAAAAACAGTATATGACATCTTAAGCCATTAAAGCACCAGAACAAAAAAAAATATGCCCAAATCACTGTTTTTAATGACAACTAACATACACAAATACTGATCAAAACTCAGAAAGTAAATACCTGGACTGATATAATGTCCATTGTTGGGGGAATTTTTCTTCAATTTAAATGTCTTTCCTCATCGCTTAAAAAAAAATCTTGAAGTGCTAGCTTTATATAAAGCAGCCAGATTTTTCCAGTAATTTGCTATTAAGTAAGCCAATTTTTATAGAGCTAAATAGGAACTAGAATAAAATAAAGTGAAACAGGAAGGTAGACATGGAGGAAAAAATTGACAGGTGGTAGCTGGACAAAGCAGTAGAATGCCATTATACCTTCTTGGCCAATCATTTCAATTACACACATAAGCTAACAGATTCAGGTATCTGCTGGTTTAGTACACTAACTACTTAGGGCTTGCTAAAATTTATGCAGCAATCAAGAAGCATACATAAAGTCCCAAGGAAAAGAATAACCCACACTCCACTCTAATTAAAGCAATTTGAAAAGGTGATCTACTACACAAATGAATATAAAATGTAATGGATCGTACAAAGACCTGAAAACACGTCCAAAGTTTAATCATTCCTGCCCTCGAGCTGCCTTTTCAAGGAAGTACACATGAACCAAATGGCAATGGAGGTGTTTGCTGTCACGTTTTTTCTTTCTGAAAGGATGATCACAGAAGATACAAACAAAAGAAGTCAGCCACTTCGATGGCCAAGGCCTCCTCTGCATTTTTTCTACTAGTTTCTTGTGGAGCTGGCAGAGAGGTCCACGCAATTCAGAATCGTCTCTAAGCCGTGACATGTTGTCCCTTAGCAAGAGCAGCTAGATAAGCTAGCTAGATGCTTATCCGCCTTATCCACTCCTGCTTTCTGAAGAGTGGCTTCTTCACTTCCTTCGCCTTTGGAGAGCAATTTTTGGTCGTTTGATGCCTCTTCTTTTAAGTTTTCCTTTGGCAGCGGTGGTGCTGGTGTTTGGGGAGCCTGTGTGTTTGCACTTTTCTTTGGAAGCCAGCTGTCTTTAACCGGCACTAAGCCAGCTGGGAGAAGGACTTGCTCCTTTCCTGCCATTCCGATCTGCATGTTGGACTTTTGTCTTTTCAGGGAAGAGACTTTTTGGGAATTGGCTCCACCTGGAGAGGAGGCTCTATCTGAGCAGGTTGCTGATACAGGACCTTCATCTGAACATGCGCTATGTGAGCTGGCTCCCACGCCCAGAGTTTCTGGTGCAGGAGGTCTGCGGTAGGCGCCTACAATGTGCATTTCTAGCACATTCCCAGGTGATGCCGATGCTGCTGAAGCCACATTGGAGAGCCACTGGTTTAATAGACGCCATCATGCCTAGTCTCCGTGAGTTCCCTGACCAAACAAGAGAAAAAAAAATCCTATGTTTAGTAATATTATATCTCCATTATAGAAAATCAGATTCTATGTGTTAGTAGAGACTGTTTTTTAGGGGCAAAACCAATCTAAATAAATTTTCTGAGCTGAGACCGATGAGATAGGACGGCAGCCATGAACTAAATGATTATGAGGCAAATCTAGCAAGGGAGGGAATGAGGGAATAGGGACAATAATTAGTTTCAGGAATGAGGAACCACGTGAACCATTTGAAAATGCACTGTGGTCAGAATGTTCTGTGACTGTTTCATACCTTTTATTTTTGCCCCCAAACTTAGCGATCCAATTACGTGGCTAATTGCAGCTGAATGAGACATTTTGTTGAGATGATTAAGGCCAATCTGTGAAGTTTTGAGGCCTTTGTTCAATCGCTTTTGTGGGAACTCAGCGCCCTATTTCCACCGTCAGAGCTGAAGGCTCCAATACAGTTTCCCACCCCACACGCCTCCTTCCATTCCCTGCCACCCGCCTTGCTGTTCCCTGAACAATGGCCAGATTGTTACACCTCTCTTGGCTACTGGAGGAAACCACCAAACTGAAGTTTCCAAATCTACCCTTCTCGTCTTTGTCCTCCTTCAGCTGGCCCCTCTAAGACCCTGAGCTCCACGGCCAAGAAGTCCTGTCACATGATGGCATCTCGCTTTGTGCTTTGCACGTAGCAGTGCACAAATGTGATGACCATTTGATCTTCCACCAAACGGCATAGCTCATGTCTAAAATCATGGGAAAAATGCAATAAATAAGTTACATCTCCGAAATGCAGGGTCTGAGGGGTACAGTCCCAAAGAGCAAGCAGAGAAACTCAGGTGGCCATGGTGTAATTCCATGGACAAGGCTTAACTGGAAAATATCCGTGGCAGTAAGTAAAGAGCAAAGGAGAAAAAACTTCCCACCAGGCGACTGTGAGGCCGAGAGAGCCGGCCCTGCTGCTCACTGCAGGTCCCCAGGAGCTCATTTCCAGCCTGCCTAAAAGCACAGTCCCTGGCCCCAGGAAGTCAGGAGCTAAAAGCAAAGGGAAACACTTCCCTAAATGTACCTTTACAGCCCAGCAGCCCTCCCAGGAAACAAGAGCCGTCCCTCACCTTGTGGAAAGTACAGTAAAAGCAAATTTCAAATCCCGGCTGGGAAGTAAGGAGATAAAAATTAGAATTAACTCCTTCAAGGCTACCGGGGTGGTAAGCAATTTAATACAGTGTTCTGGTTTCCTCTCTGCCTCTCAAATAGCATGCCTGGGATTCCCTGCAGAGGGAGGCCAAGAGCCCAGTGGAGGCCAAGAGTGAAGATTTGTAATACATTCCTAACACACGAGGCCATGATGAGAAGCTGCATTGACGCACAGAATAAAGCAATGAAATGTGGGGTGGGCTTGTCACCCCCGAGACTCTCTCTCTCACTGCCACGTCTCAGGGCCTCCCTCAGGGACACATTCTTGTGGAGGGATTGGACCAAGACACATTGTTCAGGAGGCCATCATTGGTCAAATTGATCTGCAAGAATGAACTGCCACGGAGCAGAGAGGCTGAGCAACCCATCATACATGGCCCCGAGTGTACACTTCAAGGGACAGCTGCCAGTGCTTCCCTGGATCTCAGGGACCAGCCACTAAAAGGTTGGAAGGACCTAGTAGTGGCTTGTGAGGTCAAGATGGCTTTACTAGTAGGCCAGGAGCCAGCTGCGTATGAGGCATGGTTTGGGGGTGCTATGAAGATTTCTATTGCCAAACTCTCTCTTCATTTATTCTTACAACTCAGTTATACAATCTTTAAAATGTAAATCCTCTTGGAGAATGGTAGCTCACCCTTGACAGTGGGCACTTATCATGTTTTGACTTTTGGATAGCTCCCTTACCCCAACCCTTTCTGTTCGGTGTCTTGGAGCCAGCATCCCACACAGGGGCCCAATTCTTGCTCTCCACAAACTCGTACTGTCAAGGGCTGGGCTCAATGACCTAAGCACAGCCGGGGGTGGGTGGTGCCTTCTCCTGAGACTCTGCATCTTGCATGAGTTGCTTCCTAGGTGCAAGCATGAGCTTTCCACCACAGCAGCAGCAAGCAGACCCTGCCTGCTTCATGAGCAGCTTGGTTCCTGCCGCCTGTCTCCCAGGCCTGGTCCTCCAGCCTCTTGGGACTTCTCTGAGCTCTAATAAAATGCCTTCTGCTCAAATTAACCAAAATTGGTTTCTGTTGCTTGCAGCAAAGACCCTTGACTGATAGAGGCCCTAACTCCTGAGGCTGGATGAACTTACTGGGGCAGTTGTATCTCTTATTAGAGCAGTGAGTTCACCAGGGTCTTGTTAAGAGGGGTAGCTGCCTAAGGGACCAAAAA